>BMAW01061561.1:181972-242088 GCA_019974015.1 Nephila pilipes
ATATTTTACTCATAGAGAATCTTATAGAGAATAGATACAAATTGCAGTTAATTTTTGTAATTTAATAGATATATTACACAATGAAATAAACTGCTACATTTTTCTTAAGAAGTTGGAAAATTGCACCCAACTGCAATTCTATGTATGTATATGTTGATAATTTATCTGTTATAAATAACAAAGTCTAACTTAAAGTTTTATGCTCCCACTAAGATGGATTTTGAATTCAGGATCACATGCCATTCAGTCCTAATAACCCCCCTATTACTATTTTGCTTTTGATCGATTGAAGGCCACAAAATAAGAGTTAACCTGTAATCAACATTTAATGATGTCAAGAGAAAGTTTATCCAAAAAATATTGTCTTTATAGCATAAACATTAATTTACTTATAATTCAACAATAGGGAGAAAAATCTACTCTCTTCAAACAATTGTCAGTCATGTTCTGCCTTAAAGCTATTAAATGTATAAAGCATTAAAGAACAAACAGTTTTTTTTTTCAAATGAGCAATATACACATTTCTCATGAACGTTATACAATAAAGAACTGCTTTTACAAAGAAACATAGCAAGAATTCAATCGAAGTAAAAATAAACCTTGAAATCATCATTGTCTGAATGAATCCATAAATCATGCATTGTACATTCACAAGAATACAGGTGATTATTACTACACAAGATAAAAACCAAATACTTAAGTAATGCATTTTACAGTCATAAATATTTTCCCTTTAAACAAGAAATAAAAAAGGTTTAGCCTTTTGATTGTTCAGCATTTAAAGTCACTTCGAAATCTGAGGGTTTTTTTTTTTAAAATATACACTACACCTATTATTCACAAAACGATTCAAAAGATTGAAGGTGAACATATTTCAGCTACAGAAGTTAGTCTTATTTTGAACGATTTTATACTTCTATATAAATCGCGATTTGAAGAAAAATGTATTCCTTTAATAATAAAATGAAAATTGTTCAACTTAGAAATCAAATCCGAGAATAAAGGAAAAGTTTACCAATGAAGTACAGAACTTTTACCAAACATCTTTCCAATATATCGAAAGAGGAATCAAATCCGAGTATCAAGGAAAATGATACCAAAGAATATATATATATATTTCTAATATATATATAATATGTCGGAGAATGGTCTGAAACCAATAACACAGGAAATAAGTTTTCAATGGTGTTTCTTGACTTGATCGCAAGTAAATTGGGCAGATATAGAAATTTGTGTTGCGTTCTTATCGAAAGAAATGATTCATATTAAAATAGATGACAATTGTCTGTTTGAAGAAATTAGAGGACTGAATGTATATTTAAATTCTGATGAATTAAAACAATGGGAAAATCAATATGTTGAAATTGATAAAAGAGGGTGGAAATATTGAACCATTTCCAAAATAAGCTCATTCCATATGAAAATTTAGTTATTCGAGTTGAATTGACTTTCTGCCCTGGAACTAATGCAGCAGTTGAAAGAGTTTTTTCGTTTGGTAATGATTTTTGGACAAGTGAGAAATCAAGATTGAATGTTGATACTCTAGCTGCAGCACTTACCGTAAAATTCAATATGAAGAACATTTTTTGCTCCGAAATTTTCCAATATATTGTTAGAATATTACATATTGACAAAAAATATTCATTTAATGGAAAAATACTCATTTGATAAAATAATTAAAATGGATGTAAACGTAATTAGTGCATTTTTGTTTGAATTAATAAAATGTCTGATTTTTTATCGCTGCACTTTTTTTAAAAATTTTTTCGTCCTCCTTTACATTGTAAAAAAATTAGTCACCTTATATTATATATATATTCTGCAATTTTGAAACAATTAACAAAGAGAGGGAGATATGTACATTTTTTTCCTCCTGAAAAAACTTTTATATTATAAAGCTTAAACATAAAAACCTGCATATAAATATTTTATAATTTTAAAATTTTATCACAAAAAATTTATAGTTTATTTTAATAATAGACCTTAAAAAATGTTACCACAACCCTTCAAAACAAACTCTATGATAAGATAAGCATTATATAAAAAGCATTTCTCCACAGGTAACTCCAAAAATGTATAAATACTTTAATTTGCTTTAGTTTAGATTATCCTTTTTAAAAAAATAATCATCTGACCTCATCATCATCCTATTTCGAAAGTATGTAAACACCATCTAATTTCCATAAGCCAAGAACATTATGAAACAGAAATTTGTTGTAAATAAAATGTAAAGAATGGTCAGACATATTTTTTCTTACCTTTCCTGAAATGAAATATAAACTGAACTAATTTTCTTCTAAGATATCTTATGAAAATTTAAACAAGTTTCTGATTAAAAATTATTTGCTTGAGGAAATGTTTTACGCTTCAGTATTTTTAGTTTCATAATGATAAACTGTAACTCACTCATCGAGTCAAAGAAGACATTAAGAAATATTGATTCAGAATTCTCCATCTAAAAAAAATATATATCACCTAAAACAGAGAATTGAATTTTATTTTGAAAATATTTATTACAGAACTAATATGTTTTTTTATTCAAACGAACTATTCTTTTGTGAATCAATATTAACTATTCTTCTGCGAGGAAAATATACATATTTGAATATACTGTTGGTATATGATATATATTGTTATTTAGAAATGAGAATACAGATGAAAAATGAAAATTACTATTTCTTTGAGGTGGAACAGACACTATAATTTAAAAATAATTTGTCAGAACAAAAGAAAAACCATCAAGTTTCTTAAAATTTATATCTTTGTGCTTAAGGAATAAATTCTAGTATAGTTTAATAAAAGATGGTTTAAAAAAAGTCCAAAACAATATATGGTTTCATTCCATGAAACATTGTACTTATTCGAAAATCCCTTAATCATTATGAATACTTACTCAGTCAATAGAACTCAAATAAATTGGATTTCTAAGCAATTACAGAATATATATCGAGTGTCTATACGTATGTCCTTCTAAATAGAATCAATCATTTTTCCATGCTCAATTCTGTACGATCATCACGATCGAAAATATAGTTCATATTTTCAAAATCTATATAAACTTTTGTGGTTATAGAGCGGGTCATTAGCAATTTATGTATATATATATGTGTGTGTGTCATGCGGAAAAGACTGAAGCGTGATATTTAGAGAATTGGAATTAAGGTTTTTTATGTTTTTAAACTTCATTGTAGTGTCTTTGTAGTTATATTTGTATTTGTCCATTTACGTAAAATTAAACGTTAGAATTTGGGAATAATCACTTGTCATTATTTACACCCATGTATTTTACCCCTCAAAGTGGTTGCAACCCCTAGACAATTAACCAGCTGAATAAACACACACACACATATACATATAAAATCTGTATCATATATTTTTTGTACCAGTGTGAAACTTTATTTCTTAAGAGATTAATTTTTATGGGAAAGGCAGATTTATTCAATTTTTCGTAAGTGTGAATCTCTATCAATAATATGCTCTCATTTCATCATCAAACTAATAATTAAAACATAGGTTCAGAGTAGAGGTGTGCCAAACTGATACTTTTAAGTAATAAGGTTCTATTGTATTAGTTCTAATTTGGTAATAGGTTAAATATATCCTATTATTTTTAATACATTTATTTTCCTATTAATTTTGGAACTTAATAAACTACCCTATTAATTAAATTCATACTCCAATCTCAAACTAATTATTGATTATATTTTACAAACTTGTGATTTTAGATAAAATTCCATAAACTAGCTGCGTTCGGATTTCATCCCATGAACTTGTTACTTTCGGCAGCGGTGTGCCTAGAGTAGGTAAGTTGAATGCATGCCCGGACTATGGAGGCTAGGGGGGGGGAAGTCCCACACATATGTACTTTATTTTAATTAACATCGTCAAACATATTTTACACATAAATAAAATTTACTGAGAGACCGATATTTGAAGTCAAGTTTCGTATATATAAAGCCAAACTTACTTTTTAAAATTCAGCATACCGAATTTTTGCACCAAATGAAACTAAAAATAATGTAAATATATAGATTAGAGAATGTATCTTAAAATAATATCAAAAACATACACACTTAATTTACCATATCACAAAAAAAAAGATTATTCATCTAAATGTGTCTATGCATAAAAATAAATAAATAAAGACTTAAATTTAGTTATATATGTTTTTTAAAATAAAATAACCAAAATAATGTTACATCAATTTTGATTTTCTTTCGAGTTAATATTTATGTATTGTTTGTTAATATTACTATTTATATTTGAGTAAGTGTATTTTTTCCTATTTCATGCAAATATGTTTTGTAAATTTTTCAATTTATTAATTATTTTTATTTCTTGGACCACACTTCACATTTTTGAATAAGAAATTCGAAACTTTAGAAGAGTTCCTTTCATCGCACGATCTTCATTATTTTATTCCAATGGCATCTTTCCTTCTAATCAAATAATCAATAATTGTTGAAGTACAATTGAAGAAACATTGGAGTAAGATAAATTATTTTATTAATCCTAAAAGACAAGATAAGGTCGCTCGAATCCCACTTAACTCAACAATCCTAGATTATGATTTAAATATGAAGTCATAGTTTACCAAATCACTTGTTGGGATTCCAACGATTCTGACATACAGTAGTTTCGTAACATTGTTCACAGACTTGTGGTCGCGGACTAGCGGGCGGCGGTTTACATCGAGCCGTGGGTTCGAACCTTGATGCAATTCAAGACTCGCCGTGCTGCCAGGGCTGATGCACGTTAAATCTATCAAGGCTCGAATTCCTCGTTGACGGGGCGTGGAAGTTAGGAGAGGAGGGTGCCAGCTCAGGTGTTGTCCTCGTCACTTGAGCGAGGTTCAAAATTACGATGTCCGTCGTCAATAGCCCTTGCGTTCCTTCTCGTGTGACGTTGATAAAACCAAACTAAAATTTATAGAATTTTTTCAATTGGGAATTAGTTTCCACAAAGTTAGTCGCATTATTCGTGAACCACATTGAACAAAGACTAAGAATCACTTCTATCTGAAAGACTAATTATGATATTTCAGTATAATTTACTGATAACTAACAGCTTGACGTTAGCTCCTTATCTCCCTCCATTTCCTTCAGTTCTATTACATTTATATATCATTATCCTCTAATTAAATTCACTTCACTTCTATCTTCATCTAATTTACCTAATCATGTTTCATTTTGGTTAGGAAGAAATTGTAATTTCATGCAATTATATTTACCATCAAGTCCCCGAGGTTAGGGAATAGAAAATCGCGAGTAATTCAAAGGCACCCTCTAACTTTTGGTGCATTATACTACTGTTGTTGTTTTTACTTATATTACTTGTTGAACAGTATCATCACAGCAAGTCTATGAACCCGTAAATTAAAAGTATTTACACTACTACGTAGTGGATTCATATTTCATAATCCTATTACGTTATGAAATCACATTCCACAACGCTATTTACTCAGTGAAATGATATTCCACTGTCATTACTTGGAGGAAATGCATTTATCTACCCTGTTTTTTAAATTATGTTCTATGTGACTCTATTATTTTAGTAAATTATTTTAAAGAATACTGTATTTTATTATTGGGTAATTTATTTACTTTCAGATTACTTAAATAATTAGTTTTAAACTTAGATATAACTAAAAATACATTTAAAATAACCATACTTAAATTTCAATATAATGTGTTGTTCTGTAAAAATGAAACACACACTTTCATTATGTGTTTTTTATGCGCTCTTTCTATGAATATTGTGTCATATTTTTGAAACTTTTATTATTGCCTTTTGAAAATTTTCATTACTGTGAAAGATATGAAGTTACAAATCAGAGCGATGCGTTGCGATCTGATAAAAAATGATTTTAAGGTATCCGACTACGTTCGGAACAATAATTTTGAAAAACCGTATAAATGAATAATTTTTTCAAATATTTAGTATCAACTGAATTAGAATGTACGTAAAAAAACATTTAAATAGTTTTATTACAATGAAAAAATTCTAAAATGCAAATTTTTAGCATAAAATAAGGAAAAAATAGCACATTTTCAAAAGATACTCCTTTCATGAAAAATCCTTCTATAACATTGTTATTCAGCATATGTATTGATATGATACCTGTTAAGAACCTGGACTAGGATTTTCTTATAATTCACATTATTTGAAGAGTTATTAAGAGTCGAAATAACAGCACGTGTTTTTTTAAGAAAAATCATCCATTCTTATGCATTAAAATGTGAATAAATACACTTATAAACAATACATTACAAAAATCCTAGTACAGGTTCTTAAGAATAACATGAAAAACATTTCTACCAAATTTTATCAATAAATAGAAAAAAACATTTGAGTTATCACCTTTCAAAAATTGTAAAAATACTGAAAAATGCATTCTTCAGAAATTGGATTTAAAGTTAAAACTTGTTCAGAAAATAAAGATATACATACCAAATCAATCTAAAACCCCCCACTTTTATAAGTTACACCTTCTTCATTCTCTTTTCTTTTAAAATTTGATTTTCTTGCAGTGCAAATTTTTTTTTCTTGCCATTTTTGCTGATGGGAATGAATGTCGTTTAGAGTCAGCAATGCGAATAATGTCCAAGTTTTTAAAGGCATCAACCGTATACTGCCCCGGAAACACATCTAACGCATGAAATATCTTCAACACTCCCTTAAAACCATCATTAAAATGTATTACGGATAAATAAGCTCCCAAAGTAAATGTTTCATGGTCAACAAATACATCTTTCGGGATTATTTTCCATAAGCAACCATTAAAACATTCATTTGAGTTCTGTGTTTTGCCATGGAGGCATTTTTTTAATAAACTTTGTTCACATAAATCAAAATAAGTGGATTTGATGGAATTAACAATGGTTTTAGGCAGGCTTTTGCTTTTTTCATTTATTTTTGCACCGCAAGCAATAGCACGTTGATATTTACACCAACTAAGTTGTCCTTTCGGACACTGGCCATGCATTGGCTGATCTCCTCCTGAACAGCTGTGATAAAATGCTGCTATTACAGCACTTTGCATTCCCGGCAAATCACCAACATTGCTTCTAATTGCAATACCGTAGTAATTTTGCAATTTATTAATAAATTTATCTGTTAGTTTTCCTTTCCCACCTAATCCTTTCTGGTTTGATTTTAGTTTTCGAAGGCGGGTCCCGACTCTTTTCTGAATGTGCCCTATGCACTCATATTTGCAAACACTATTTTTTCCGTAAACGTCTTTCACTGCTGAGAAACCTTGAGAGTCCCCATCACCGTAAAAGGACGAATACTTCAACTGTCGCAAATGGCAAGACCGTTCAAATATACGATATGTACCAACGGATTCCATGCTGGATGATGACCCAGAATGATTTCTTGAGCAAATGTGGTCACGGGATACATTCAACCTTTTGTTTCGAGTACATATGCGACAATTCTTCGACATGATTTCAATGTCTACAACTCTACCTGTATCAATGGATAAAGCTGCTACACACCCATTCAATGACATGTGACCTCGACGTTGCCAAGTACCGTCACAAGATACACCACAGCTAGTCAAATCCTCCTCCTGATGATTGATGTCTTTTATTTCGGAAGCTGCAGTATTCATAGAATCCTGTGCAATAGGTATTGTAACTTTCAATAACTTTTTTTCACAGTTCCTGAAAGCTGACTTGGATAAACATGGCATATCTAATGCAGCACTCAGCTTTTTCGAGGCATTATGGCCTTTTCCAATCAAACGCATACCTAAAACAAACTGCATATTGATTTCATTCATCTTATTTCCTTTCTTAGTTGATGAAAAACCATGAATAAAATTACAGTTTGTGCATTTCAGGAGCATATTGGAAAGAAAACCAAAACTGGACTCTTCCTTGAGTACTAAACTTTGTAATAAACACAAAGGGCAACTCAGCATTTCAATGACACTTGAAATGATTTCTAGGCTATAAATCCTATTACCAAGAGTATTCATATCTTTTTTGAAGCTATCCTTCATTATTGTTTCCACAGTTCCAATTTTTCGTTCGCTGCTCGTGCTGACTGTATCAGATGTCTGACAAACAGAATGACTATTACCATGAAATTTCCTTTTCTTGCTCTGACGTTTATTTTTCGCACTACCCATAGTTAAAATAAAGAATATTAATCTAAAAACTATTTTACAATTTAAACAGTTATTTCAAACAGAAACAAAATGACAATTAAAAACAGAACTCGGAAGTAATTCAAAAAACTTTGCTCAGCAAAATAGTAAACAAAGTGTATATTGCCAGATTTCTTGAAAATTATACAACTAAATGTGATGCCAGATTTCTCAAAATGAATCTTAATATATTTTAGAAGTTTTTTAAAAAAATATAAGTAGTAAATGTTCTTAAAAATATTAGAAATAAACGAATATTTTTGACAAGACATTAACTTCCGGTTTCGAAATCGTGACTTCCGGTGATTTTTTTGGAAAGTGTCTGATATTAAAATACTTAAAACTTGATTTCTATATACCGTAGCTACAAATGGAAGGTAGCTTCAGAAAGAGAAGATTTCAAATATTTTAATGGATAAATAAAAAAAAATTCGATATTTTCTCCAAAATTCGAGTTTTTAACGTAGTCGGATACCTTAAAATAACACCTTCCAACCGGAACGGTTTTTACGTTTCAGTGAGATACGTTTCTCTAACGCCAGTTTTTTTTTTTTTTTTTTTTTTTTTAAATCAAAGAACTTCTTCTTTCTCGAAGATCAACCCGTATAATATGTGTAGAATGGGGGGATAGATATCCGAATCCCCTCGAATGTCAACACCCCGTTACCCTATAGACGGTAACCCTTGTTTTGCTCAAAAGAATTGCGCTTTTTTCAGTAATTCATCGCCATCAGTAGCTAAACGCTACATTATTATTACACATAATCTTTAATATCCATACTCTGAGTGGAATTCCAAACTTCAATGTTTTTAAAATATCTTTGGTAAGTGTAGGCATTAATATAAACATTTTGTATTTTTTATTTGTATTGGCAACAAGAAACTAAAATTGTGTCGCTTTAATTTGCAGATAAAACATTTTATACAGATGAAGCATGTTATATAGTTTGAAAGCTTTTAAAAATAAGAAATTTGTTCTTAATCAATTTTAAGTTCAATAGTTTGAGTGTTAGCATTCTTAATTATATTGTACAACACATTATATTTTACATTTCTTCAAATTCAAATAATTAATATGTACTTAATCTTCTTTCAAAATGCTTCTTTTGATAAGGTTTCCAACATATTTAAGGGAAAATTTTTATCAAGGTTATAAAAAATGCAATTATCTAATATATATATATATATATATATATTGTTATTAAAATGTTTTGTTCCAGTAAAATTCTCAACAGCTAAAAAAGGCAACTAGCAAAAAAATATTTTCGTAAAACTTTTGTAGGTTATATCAAATTTTTAAATGATTTCCATTAAAATTTTTCAATCGGAAGTAGTTAAAATTCCTATCTCTCGTTTTTAATTTTTGCAATTTGCATTATAATAATTAATTGTAATATTTATCTACAAACTGCTATAAGGTATATTTTAAAATTTTCAAATTTTTATTTTAGTTGAAACACTCATAGTTAATGCTTAAGCTTCATTTGGGAAAGATCATACTGAAGAAAGTATAGTGCAAAATCATCTCTTAATGGTAATAACATGCATCAAAAAGAATTGTGCAACTTTTTCAAGTTTAGTTTTCCATAATAAATAGACATACTTTTTCTTAAAAAAAAATACTTATAAGTACAAAAGAAAAAATGTGCACTTGATGTTTCACATTTATGTGCTGTATACACACACACATATATATAATATCATGAGAGAAAATATTTATATAAAATAAATTATAGTATAATTAAAACATTTTCTTCTTTGATGAAGATCTTTTAATGGTTTGGAAACAATACAAATTAAATATTTGACAATCATAGGTTCTTATCATTTATAACTACACTAAAATAAAATTATTACTATAAAAATAACAAGGTTTTTTATACTTCGAACTTGTTTTTGGTATAACAATCATTCCATTTTAATGTTCCTAATCATTTAATGACTGTAAATCTTATAGATATATTTACTATATAGTAACTAATAAATATTCCATTAAATTCGAAAATTTTAATAAACTGCAATCGAAATTTACAAAAGAATAAGTAACGCTTTTCATATGAGAAGAAAAAAAAAATGTCTCTGAATAATAACCATGAAAAAAAAATTTAAGATTTTGGAGCATTCAAGCTAAGAAAACATACAAATTATTCACCACAATCAAATTAATATTCAAGCAAATCAGGTAAAAATTTATTTAAATAACTCAACAATCTAAAATTTAAAACCTTAAAAACTCAAAAGTTCAAAGCAACTATTAAATAACCAAACTATTTAAATTAAAGCCAAGTGATGAAAAAGCAAAATTTAGAATAATGGAAATAATGTAATTGACATTCGTATAATACCATACTTTAGAATGAAATAATGTGCTTTTACACTGGTGATTACTGATCAAACTATAACACTTCAGTGAATTATATTGTAAAAAAGACAGTAATCAGCAAATTCAGAAATTCGGCCACAAAAAAAGGTAAACATCTTCAAATTCAATACAAAATACTAATTTACATTGAAAACAATAAAATCATCAATATATCAAATTAATTTGAAATTATTGTTGTCTCTAAATTTATATTCAAAGAAACAGACTTATCAAAACTATCAATAGTATTTTATAAATCTTTTGTAATATTTTTCCAGCTAGAGTAATGGAAGTATTTGAACAATTAATCACATTTCTAAATTTAAAAGGAAATTTAGAAGTTAAAAATAAGTGAGGAAATTTTATCAAATTCAAAGTACAACTTATTATTTCATATAAAGCTTTAATTCTATTGGCTATTTCTCAATTACTAAAGTTCAAATACTTCAATTCTTCATTAATATAAAATATTTTTGGAAGCCTCAATAGGTAAATTAAATCTAACAGCTAATTTTTTTTTTTAAAAAAATATCGTTAAATTTTTTCTGTAATATAATGGTAGTTATTAGAAGTAATTATTCCGAAACCAGTACCTTTATTCATAATTTCTCTCAAAATTTTTCAACAATATTTAGATAACCTGTAATCACGTGTTAGTATATTCTTCATTATTGAAATCTTTAAATCCTTACAATTACATTCATTAGAACTCCACAATTATTATAGTTATATAACATACATCCCATATTTTTATTAAATTTATAAGCTTTTATTTAATATTAATATTATAAATAGGAATTAAGTTTTTGTGCTTATTAAAAATATCGTTAAAGTTTATTTTATCAAAACTAATACAATATTCTACATTCTGATTATCACTATAACACGAATTAATTTTATATTTATTAACCAAATAATTACATATAACCTTAACAAAATGAAGATAAGTACTATCTATTTTATTAACATTTAGTTATAAAATTTATAGAATTTTAATTTCTCTCTTTTCTTTACACTAAAAATAAAGTATTTAATACTTTTAATATTGACGTCCTTTTCAAATTTATCGTTTAATATGTATACATTTTTCTTTAATAGCTTCCAAATCCCCAAACATTTTCTATTTTTATTTTTACCCTCACATTCTTTTTTCTTTTTCTGTATTAGAAATATCGAGTTTCATGCATCATTGATTTCCATAAAAATATTCTTTGCAGTCATTTTATTTAAATATTTGCGTAAGATTTCTATTAAAAACTGAAGTATGAAGATTATAAGGGTATATGGTATTATACTCCCTAATATAATAATTTTCAAACCAAAACCTTCTTTTAATATTAGGCACTATCTTAAAAATAGTTATTTCTACATTTTCAAATTTATGACTATAAAAGTGTCTAATTTCAATTTTATTGCAATTTTTTACATCCCTAAAATTAATAGAATATCATTTCTTTGTTGATTAACATGAAAATTAATATTGTTACAAGTTTGACTAATATATTTATATTCACAAATTTTACACTTAAGTAAACACAGTTTCAAGTTTTACAGAAATAAAATTTTTAATTAATATTAAATTGTTCATTATCAATTATTTTACATGTTTTTCACCTCTTGTTATTACAAATATTGTAATTTAATTTATCAATTTGAGAGTTATCACAATATTCCAAACTTTGTAAATAATCCTCAAGTTATAATTTTCACACTCATGTGCATCAATCATTTCATCATTCATTAGAACATATTTAGAATATTTATGACTGAAATAAAAGTTGTAGGTGTATTCATTTCGATAATAATCCACAATTTCATGCACATTGCATTTCACATTCTTATTCGTTAATTTAACATTGTCACACATCTTTTTAGAACTTTACCTCTTTCCCACAACTATGTATCTACACAATTCATATTTACTATTATTTCTACTACAGTTTAAATCAACAGTTTTTTTTTAAATCTACCACCAATAATAATCCTATAATTTGAACAGTAAAAAGTATAGGTAAATGAATTAACAAAACAAATCCAACTACAAACTAAAATTATCAATTTTGAAATCCAAAATACAAAATAAATACTTTTGTATTAAAACTCTAATCTTCATACATATCAAAATATATTCTTATCTTGAAAAAGACAAGAAAAAAAGTATCAGATATCAATACAAACTAACTTTCGAAAAACAAAAGTTAACCACCACCAAACATCAAAGAAATGCCAACTATGTAACATCACAATAATCATAAGAAAATTAAACCAAATTCAAACAAAAGCGGTAAAGTATTAACTATCTTGCATATATAATATTGCGAATATATCATAATATTACGAAACCGAACAGAAACTAATTCAGAAATATCAGTTTAATTGCCAGTTCTAAATTTAAGATCCTCGAATCCATTCATAAAGTACAGTAAAAATAAAAGCATTAATTTTGAAGAATAAGAAATTACTCAATCCAAATTTATGAAAAGTATACAACAAATTTAAAGATACAATTAAGAAAGCTGCATCAAAATCAAAACACTTAAAAAGTTAAGAAATGGAGGAAACAAAAGAATATTATGAAAATGTTTAAAAAAGAAACAAATAAATGTGAAATACAAAAATACTTAATAAGCAAGAACAATGAATATTAAATATAGGAAACGCAAAAACAAGAAGATATAGTAAAAATTAAAATTGATACATATTAATACAAGAAAATATTTTAAAAAAATTTTAAAATTAGAATAACAATCAAAAGAATAAATATATGAGGAAATAAAAAAAATAGACAATATAGATACAATTATGATATCTATTAGCCTAAAAAACTAAATGTAAGAAATATAAAATTCACGTATTCTTCAAATTTTACTCAAGACCAACTCAATTTAGGCGCAAATGCTACCATTATATTGCATTATAATATATTACTTTTATTTAAACAAAACACAAAATAGTAAATTTCACTAACAAATAACATTCTATGCATATCCAAAACTAAAGGAAAACAACTAAGACAAAACCACTAATTATTTAAAGAAATCAATGATAATCAAATTAATATTTATTCAAATTGAAATTTTTTTTTAATTAGCTAAGCAATCTAAAATTTAAAATACTAAACACTCAAAACTTCATTACTACTATTGAAGAACCTAACAATTTAATAAAGTCAAGCGATAGAAGAGCAACAATTTAATATAAAGTCAAGCGATAGAAAAGCAAAGTTTAGAGTTATAGGTATATATATCAGAAAAGAAAAAATTAGTACGTTGTTTAGAACACTTACGACAGATTTCGTTAAATTAATAGAATACTATTTTTATTTCTCAGAATATAGCCCTCAAACAAGTAATGGAATTATCATATTGGTAATGTCTGTCATCAGGATCACTTTCATATTCCAATAGCCTTGAACATCGCGCGGGAACATAGGTTTCCCCTTCCCCCTTTTTTTTTTGCTTCGTAAACTGATGAAACTTTTCCCTGAAATCCATATATTTTCTAATAGTTTATTATGACACAACTTTAAATTTTCATTGGGTATTTCCTTACGAGTGATTGATCTTAAAGATAAATCTGTTATTCCATTTCCGCTAAAATATATTCTTTCCAAAATTTAATTAATTTACCTGATTTATTGTTATTAATATAACGAAAAAAGAAAAAAAATCGTTGAAATGTCAAAAACAAACTATTTTATTTCAACCAGATCCGAAATTTTCATTTAATTATAAACAATGTTAAAAACTTATGTTCGGCATCTCATAAAATAAAAAATTCTAAGACATGAGGATAAACAAATTATTTTGATAATGTTTTTGAAAAAACTATAAGCGACGAAAGCCTTGAGTGTTGCTACAGCAAAATTTATACTGTAAAATTTCACTTTTCACTCACGATGTGGAAAAATGGTCATGATGCTCATACTGTAATAGCAATGCATAATGATTATCACTTCCCCATCAAATTGCAGCTGCGGTAGGCTAGTGATCATAGTCGAGGACTCACGACCGGCAGTTTCATGGAGCCGTGGGTTCGAGTCTATGCTATTAAAGACCCGCGGTGTCACCGAGGCTGTTGCGCGTTAAATCTGTCGTGGCTCGAAGTCCTCTCATTGACATGGTGGGGAAGTTAGGAGAGAGTACTGCCAGCTCGGGTGTCGTCCTCGTCACTTGAACGAAGTTCGAAATTGCAAGGTCCTCACCAATTTTTGTTGCTTCTGGTGCAGTGTTAGTAAAACCAAACCAATCCGCATTGAATTATTTACTCTGTCAACTGAATAACTCCAAAACTTTCATATCATAAATAAATATGCGCATTTAAATTGTAAAAATTTCATATTTAAAAGGAATAAAGTGATAAGTCATGAAAAGAAGTGACAAAATTAATGGAGTTTATATGGAACATATTATTGAGAGATAAGGTTCCAAACGCGTAATGCTATTATTTATCTTTTGTGAAATAACGTCATTCTCTTGATTTGGGATCTGTATGGCTCCCAAAATTGAGTGTACACTTTCTTCCCGAAAAGTCTAAAACAGTATAATTTAATACGCATTCAATACTAACAGAAACGATAAATGGCACATAGTAAAATGTATAAAACTAAGAAACAAAAATAAAGAATCGATAATATTTTAGAGAACAAATTCTTTACGTTAAAGCTCCATTTTTCATGGTCACCAAATTGACTATACAAACTATACAAATTGCGATTTTGCTTTCACTATTTTTCTTTATAATGAATTAGTAATAAATAAATCAGTCAGTTTTTTATTCATAGTATACCAATATTTGATTTTCAGAAGAAAAAAAAATTTAGATGGGAAAATGAGCTCCAGAATTTAAACTAATATTGAAGTTCGAAAAATTATCATTCGGATGTTCGAAGCAGATACATTTCTGAGCGGTATTGTAAAGGAAGTTCATCGTAGAGTTACGGAAGAATACTAAAAATTGTTCAGAAGTGTAACAAATTTGTGTAAATTGCAAAATATCCTGGATAAAAAAAAATGTGTCTTTCAGTTCGACGACCAAGAGAAACATCATTCGAGAAATAAGAAAAACTCCTGTTAGAGAAGCGCTGTAAAAATTGCCTCGTCTATTCCTATAGCAACAGAAAAGATGCGTTTCAGCAGAAACAATTCAAAGATTACACCGAGACATATATTATAATGGTCTTGCAGCTAAGGAAAAAATCTTTCATTTCCAATGCAAGTAGAGAAAAAAAGAATTACATTTGCTGAAATTCATATATTCAGTGATGAAAGCTATTTCAATGGTTTTAGAAACGATGCTATGTTTGGCGGAAGCCTAATTCTGAATTCTAATTCCTCACTGTCATGCATGGTAATGGTTTGGGTCTTGGCGAAATAGTTCTACGAGAGATTTCCAAAATAGGCACAAAAAAACTTTTTTCCCTCGCACCCCTCTCAATAGACTAAATTCATATGACGTCATGACCATGTGAAACAGTTATCACGTAATACTGTGTTTGTGAAATGTGTTATGCTTCATAAGCTTTAGTAACTTACATTTTACTATATATATACTACCTTTAATTGAATGAGAAATTACCCCGCAACTTTTTTCATGTCTTATTTCAATAGAAATGTTGAAATAATTTTGGTTTGCTGTAACGTATTAAATCAATCTTCTATCAACTAGCTTAAAAAATGCTTCCAATTTATTTGGGGAAAAGCGTAAATAATAGAAACCACGTGGCTTCTCTGCAGTAAAATTGAAACGAACTTCAGATTTATAGCATTGCTTTTCGGAAGGCTGAGGTATCCAAAGAAATTTAGCCTTTTTTGCATGTGCAAAAGAAATCTTTTATTCTCCCCGTAAAAATTAATTTTACAGGAAGATATTATCAAAGAGTTGAAGATTAAAAATGTAAATTTTAGTTATTTTTATAAGGAAAATATTAAGGACCATAGTAAAAAATAGTAACAATAAATAAACGAAAAAATTGTTGTGAATTAAAAGGTAAAATTAAGGGGGAAGAAACGTAAGGAAAATTGTCATGCATATCTATCAACAGAAATGTTGCTATAAGTTATTTTTGAAGATGTTCAATATAATGATATTATTTAACAACTTACATAAGTATATTTAATTAGTATTATTCTTATTCAGTAGAAAATTCCTCAGCATATATTTATTTATCGTGATAAAACTAAGCAAAATAAATGTATAATTACATTTTATTCCTATAGATTGAATTAGTTTACGATGAAAAAAATATATATTCTAATAATCGTAATTGTTCCATGAAGTGTCCGTGGTGGTCATTTTTATTCATAAAAGTTTCTCTCTTTTTCCTCCCATAAAATTTTTTTTCAATATAAATTTTTAAAATTCATAAATGAATAGTTATAGTTTTGCAAAATATATTATTGTTATAATGTATTAAGAAAAAAAAAGTTTCAAGATAGTAAAGTTGTAAGGGTTTTGGGTCGGAAGGAAGGGTCGACATATTCTAAAACACTTAATTTATTTACTGCTCAGCTAGAAATCTATCCTATCTCTCCTCTCCTCTCTGCCCTCTTTCTTCTTGAAAGCTTATACTTTGTATTTCAGTCTTAATTTGCATGATCACGTTCTCTTCTTCGGAGGAAGCTTTCTAATAAAAATAGTTTCTAAGGCCCGAAAATTCCCCAAGAGGACTGTTAGTGACAAGATCGCTGATAGAGCCGTCACAAGGTAACGCTTTTATTTTGTGAGTTCAAGTGTGAAACTTCAATTAATTCTTCAGAAACTTCAATTAATTCTTCAGAAAAACATAAGAAACAAAAATTTTAAAAAATGTAACGGAGATGTTACATTACTAAAATTATCTAGGTAAGATAATCTTTACTATGCCGATTTTATCAATATCTTATTTATTTATATATCTTATTTATAATTTAGTCAATATATACACAAAACCGAAGGTAGTATAACTGTAATAATTCTTTACAATTAGTTTTAATTAAGGGAAACATGCTCCAAATTTCTTCCTTATAAGTGTGCCGTGATTATCAGATTTTGAAAAATGGTCCTTATACTCTGTTACTAGTGAGGAGAAGTGGAAGAATTTTATATTCTCAGTTGTGTACTGCAATTTGGACATTGAGTTTAGTTGAATCAGTTCTTTTATGGTATTCAAAGGAACTGTAAGACCAAACTGTACAAGATTTTTATTTACATGAAAATTCGCGGAGGAACTGTATTTTGTAGAGAAATATCTACCGGTGTGAATCTGATTTCTTATTATTTGCGAGCTTTTTATGACAAATGAGACACAAGTCAGAAGACTTTAAATAATTTTATATAACTAATTTTTGAGAACAGGAAGTCACTTTTAACTGAAATATTGTTAAATCTTCAGGTAAATATTAGGTAAAAGAATTCACAAAGTATAACAATTATATTAAGGTTTTTTTTATCATTAAAGCTTATTGGATACATTGAAGTAATCACAACACAAGACAAATATTTAATCAAGCCTGAAGATTTCCTGCCTACCTACGTCTGAATTTATCGCTTAATATAATTACTAATTACTTATCTGTAATGAACCGACCGGGTTTGAGACCGTAGTAGAGCGTTACATGAAGGTTCGCCTCACTAACCCTTTGTATATCTTCTCTATATTCACTCCAAAATCTCCTTACTCAGCGTAAGTATGATACAGATATCTCACATTGATAATTTCATCTCCCTCTCTCGACCACCAACTGCGACAAACTCTTCACTGTTTATATAAGCATATTCTTTCAGTTTCCGTACAGAGTGCAACAAATAACTTGTTGAATAAGATGTACATGTATGATATTCCTCATACATGTAATTAAAAAAGTTATATTATTTAAGTTAGGCAATAAAATTGTTTCGAAATTTTGGTCATTTTTAGGAGGGCACACAATATCTCCTTATCAAAAATTAAGTCACACAAAAACTTCACTTTATCGTTATCCAATATGTATTAAGCATACATTTTAAATCAGAGATTTTGTTAACAAAATAACAAATATATTATTAAAATGACAATTGGACATTTCTATTACTTGAACAAAATAAAGATAATAAATAAACGAAAGTCAAAAATAGATTAATTAAAAACAATTTCGCGATATTTCTGCTTGATTCTTACAATTTTATAGTTCCACAAAATGAGGTTCAACCAAAAAAAGGAATCTAGCATGGCTTGTGCAAAAATATTTTTAAAAATTCTTCCGAACAAAAAACAGTGCCGTCTCTATAATAAAATAAATCTTTGTTGTAATATAATCTTTGATGCACGCACACAATACTAAAATTCTTTTGAACTTTTTAGTTTTGCCTAAACAATTAATAATGATAGATATGATTATGTCTAATTGTTTCTCGTATTATGTATATTATATGTTACAATTATATTAAACAGGGCATTCATTAATATCACGTGAAGTTCGAGCTGTATCAGTAAAATAAAATAAATTTGTTTTTATACGGCCAATTTGAAGAAAAATCTGCAGAAAATGAATTAACGTTTGAAAAACAAATCAATTAACAATTAATTCAATGAACTTTAAATTTAATGTGATTAATATTTAGTATAATTTAGTGGGCGATTGGAAAAAGGATGTTTCCAAAAATACGGCGATTCAAAGTAAGATGACCATTATTTGCGCTATATATCCGATCCACCAATAAAATTAAGCTGTGGCGTAGTCGCAAATATTTCGAGGCATCCAATTCATTTTATTAAAGTGACTAATTTTTTTTTAAATGAAAAGAAAGATGAATAAATGTAAGAAAAAACCATGGTGTAAATAAATGATACATTATATTAATTTAAACAAAAAATACTTTAATTCTGCTTACATCCCTTTTAATTATTTTATTAAACGAGTATTTTTCCATTAAATGAATATTTTTTGTCAACATATAATTTTCTAACAATATATTGGAAATTTCGGAGCAAAAAATATCCTTCATATTGAATTTTACGGTAAGTGCTACAGCTAGAATATCAACATTCAATCTTGATTTCTCACTTGTCCAAAAACCATTACCAAACGAAAAAACTCTTTCAACTGCCGCATTAGATACAGTACAGCAAAACGTAAATTCAACTCGAATAACTAAATTTTCGTATGGAATGAGCTTATTTTGGAAATGGTTAAATATTTCCACCCATCTTTTATCAATTTCAACATATTGATTTTCCCATTGTTTTAATTCATCAGAATTTAAATATACATTCAGTCTTCTAATTTCTTCAAACAGACAATTGTCATCTATTTTAACATGAATCATTTCTTTCGATAAGAACGCAACACAAATTTCAATATCTGTCCAATTTACTTGCGATCAAGTCAAGAAACACCTCAGAAAGCTGTTATTTCCTGTGATATTGGTTTCAGACCATTCTCCGACATATTATATATATATATATATATATATATATATATATATATATATAATATGCGGATATATAATATTCTTTGGTATCATTTTCCTTGATGCTCGGATTTGATTTCTAAGTTTAACAATTTTCTTTTTATTATTAAAGGAATAAATTTTACTTCAAATCTTGATTTATACTGAAGGACAAAATCGTTCAAAATAAGACCAACTTCTGTAGTTGAAACATGTTCACCTTTAATCTTTTGAATCGTTTTGAGGAAAATAGATGCCTGATTATGTACAAAATACATTAATATCTCCGATAATTCCTACTTCCCTGCATAGGTAAAAAATAATAATTAACATATAAAACAAATTAATGAAGTTACAGAATCAAAATAATGAAGTAATTAAATCAAAACAATGAAGCTACAAATTCGAAATGATGAATTCATAAAATCGAAACAATGAAATTTCAAAATCAAATCAATGAAATTACAATATAAGGCGAAATCAACTTAATTGAAAACAACCGGTAGGTTAATTGATTTTGAAAGCACAGAGTTTGACTTTCAAGCATTTCCTTTATTTAATTTTGAACAAAAAAGAATAAGATGTTCCATAATTTGCTCATCACCAGCACTACATTCCAAAAATTTAGAAGGGCATAGATTAAGTCTGTTAAGAAATCAGGAAGAAACCAAGAGATTTTAAAGCTTGCATAAAAATAATGTTATGACAGTCTATAAGGAATGGTCGGGAAAAGCATCTTCACCAACAATTGTGACCCAACATTTTCTTTAACTTTTTTCTAATAAAAGAATAAGGGAATATTTATTGAGAAATCAATATCTGGTTTTGTTGCGTTTAATGTTTTACATATTAGGTTAAGTAACATTATTTGTTTGGAACCTATTTTGTATCAGCAGAAGGTTCTATTCAAAACCTTATAATTGTATCACTTTTTTTAAAGTAAGACTTAAGTAATAACTTCTAATAATCATACAGTTTGTACAATTTAATTCTACCCTTTATTATAATATAAAAGTTGTTAAAAATATATTAGCTGTGGTGTAATAGCTTTCTCTTAAAATGGCAGTTTTATACCTCTGTCACCATTTTTTGTCCGAGTTATCTCTTTACGATACGACCTTAACACAAAACATATTATATTTAAGTGATAAAAAAGAAAATATCTTTCTAGTTCTTCACACATCATATCAATTTCTTAAATTACCCACAAATATTGATTTATTGATTATGAATCAAAAGTTAGATGGTAGATATTTGAATAGCTTAATGTTATTCAGAATGACCCATCGTAATGGTTAATGCATATAGGTGTTAATTAAGACTAATGAAATATATTGAGATATAATTAGAGGTCATTGGTTTATAGTTTTTAAAGACAACTCTTACCTTTCTCAAATTTAATGTTTTAAAATAATTAATTTTTACATTAATATATTTATTTATTTATATTTTTTGATTATTTTTATCTCTTTTAAATTAATTTTATTTTCCCATAATTTAGTTTCAAAACCAATCTTATTTGTGAAAAATCCATTTTACAATTAAAACACCTATTTTATGCATTATCTAGCACTAATAATTGGTTAGAAAAAAAAGCATTATTTTAATTTAATGCTAAAAAAGTATTACATCTGAGCAATAATTATACATTACAAGTTTCAACGTGATACGAAAAATTAACGACTTTTTTTTTTAAGCTGAAGAATACATTAATCGAAAAATCATACACAGCCTTTTAAAGTTTTTTACTATACTTAACTACACATTAATCCATTTTTGGTCATTTTGAATGGATAACAGAAATAATTCCTGTTCTATTCTATTCTTTAATTTGTAGTGATGTTGAATATATAGGGTGTAGTCTGGAAGGAATTTGCTAAAAATGTCGTGCATCTGCTTTAATTTTGCATGAAATGTCGAACAAACGAAAGACTGTAGAACTTGAAGATGCTCTTCAGTATTTGTATTCTATAGAGGACATATAATCAAAGACAGTGACGGTGATTTTAGATGAAAAGTCATCCCCATCTCCCACTTTTATAGAAAAATTAGTTTTTAACTCTATTTTAGCCCCTCCTAAACCTGTGTCCGTGGTAGCCCAGTAGTAACAGTTACGAACTCGTGGCTGGCTTTGTTTCATTGAGTCCTGATGCAACTGAAGACCCACTGTTCAGTGGAGCTGATGAACGTTAAATATATCGAGTCTCCGAGTCCTTCCATTGGCGTGATGTGGAAATTTTCTGAGGGAGATGCCAGCTCAGATGTCGTCCGATGTTCAAAAACACGAGGTCAGTCGTCAACCGCCCTCTTATTGCTTCAAAATGCGACGTTAACAAACAATCAATCAATCAGCCATCTGAAACTAGGAATTATAAACAAAACATTTGTAAAAAAATCCCAGCTATCTTTTCACCTAATTATCTTTTGTTAGATGATAAGACAACTGATTATTTAATCATTAAGAAATTTACTTCGTGGAAGTACGCGCGAAAACAATGTAATCCATCGCAGCATAGACTCATATTTCGCGGCTAATCATTTCGTAAACTACCACACTGCAAATATGGAGACTCGAGCATCAAGTATAGCATGTGCTGAGAGGAAGGGTAGCCGAAGGATGGAGGAGAGTGTGGAAGTCTATACCAGGCGAAACCAAAGACATTAAACGCTGCTTTAAAGCAGAGAAACTTAACATATGACTATGAGAGACTTATTTTACATTGCATATATTTCTTTCTATAATATAATTAACTATATTGCTTTGAACACCTAATTAAAAATTATTTCGCGCAAGGAATCTATAAAAGTATTCTTTACCTCCTTGAATAAATTTCAGTGTAAATTGGTTTCAGGACAAGATTGAGTTAACTTACTGGTATGATTTTGGTATGCTATTATTTTTTGTTCTTTATTTTAAATAAGCCATAGTTTTTTTTTTAAATAAATAATATACTTCACTGTCCAAATTCGCTTAGAAAGCGTCGAAAGTTACCACTTTGTTGCATTTCTGATATCTTGAAACATTTCTATTTAGTCGTAATATATATGCAATATTGTTTATTTGACGAAAGTTATATTATATATTAATCAAAATTAAAAATTAAATAAAACAACTACACGCTAATATTAAAACTAAAGTAGTATAAAGTTGAAATAAACATTCAACTTTTACTTAATTGTTCAAATTCTCTCAGAAAGCTTACCAATATGTTGCAAGATTTTTAAGTTTAGTGAATGCATGCATGTGTCTGCCTCCTTTATACACCCCGAATCCGCTGTTATTTTTAATAAATTTATTGCCTCACAACTTCTAATTCCCAATCGCATTCACTGATCATATATGAGAGTTTAGTCCAACATATAAATGGATAAATGATAGTCTTAATAATAAATCCATTTTATATGATTGTGACATTTAGTCAGAATTTAAAACGAAACTAAGAAGTTATTAACGATCTTAGCTTCGAATAACTTCATTCCTCTGGTATAAAACTAAAATTAGGACTAGAAATCCAAAAGTGTGGAATCGTAGACGAATAAAAGAGACTCATCTCGTTGCCATGACTGTGGAAAAGTCGTACATAAATCTAATGTGTGTGAAAACAAAAGTTTAGGTATAACGTGCATTTCCCCCATCGCGCTTACCCTTTCAATTAACACTTCGGGCTCTTATGTGATGTTGTTTGAATAGAAAATTCTCCCAATAAGTGAAACATGACTTATATAATTTAGATTAGATTAGAATTATCGAAGTGCAGTTAATAGAGATTTGATTAATTGAATTTTTTTAGCAACGAGAAGTTGAACACTGAATAACTAATAACACTGAGAATAACACTGAATAACACTGAGAATAACACTGAAGTTAATTGGTAGTAGAGATAGTGAGCTGAAGTTATATAAATATACGTGTGTGTGTTTGTGTATGTATGTGTGTATGACGTATGTATTTTACCCTCGTTGAATAAAGAGTTGAAGAAGTAATTATAGAAAGGATCTACAAAGAGTCAAGAATTCCAACACTCATGTACTGCTCTACTAAGGACTCGATTCCGATTGGTTCAGATCAGATAAGTACTCTATTATTACTCTAAACATTAGATTCTAACGCATATCTGTAGATATATTAGATCTTTGAATATTCATAGATCTGAATAAAATAACTTGGTTATCATCATTGTATTACTTTCTATTCATTTGACTGTTGATTTGTGATTCTTCTAATTATGAACTGCAATGGAAAGTGAAGAAAGTAATAGGTGTGAAGGGCTTAAACGTTTTTTAGTAAAAATTTTAGACACAAGTCAAACCTTTGTTCCCCAAAAGACGTAACCAAGCTTCAACTCATTCCTTCACTAGCTCATTCCTAAGTCCACTTAGCGTTCTTTTCCGGTCCTGCCGTGTCAACATATTCGAAGCAGAAGGGGCTATTTAGCCGCTGGTTCTTCATATTATGTAGAATACTCGATGTTGAGGGAAAAAACATGATGGACTGATTGACCCTGTCAGCGATATTACCTTAATGAATGATGATTTCTGTGTACAAATTGGTATACCTATATTCATAAAATTTGATGAAACATTTTTGAGGGGCATTAATGGAGAGAAAATATTTCCTGTTAGTAACTTTCAATACTGATCGGCTCACATCCAAATTTTCGCCGCGCTGGACAAAAATTATTTTCGACACTATTTACGTATTATTATATTGAAAAAATATTTATACAAAAATAATATTAAAAGGTTCGGTTTTGTTAACGTCGCACTAGAAGCAGCATGAGGGCTATTGGCGACCACG
Source organism: Nephila pilipes (assembly GCA_019974015.1). NCBI lineage: Eukaryota > Metazoa > Arthropoda > Arachnida > Araneae > Nephilidae > Nephila > Nephila pilipes. The sequence continues at coordinate 206,696 of BMAW01061561.1, forward strand.
TAATTTCGAACCTCGGTCAAGTGACGAGGACGACACCTGAGCTGGCGCCCCTCTCTCCTGACTTCCACACCACACCAACGGGAGGACTTTAAGCCCCAACAGATTTAACGTGCATCAGCTCTGGCTGCACGGCGGGTCTTCAATAGCATCAAGGCTCGAGCCCCTGACTCGGCGTTAACCGCTGGCTGCACGTCTGATGCCCTAACCTCTAGGCTACTGCTGCCTATAATATTAAAAATACTACACGTATTTAAAATTTTTATTTAAAAAAAGCACAATATAGACAATGTACATAATTTCATATATATAATTAAAGCATGGCAGATAAAAAATTGTTTTGTAAAAAATGTTCAATTGATAATAATAATGAAGGAAAAAACCCATTTTTTAAGAAAATGACTATCATAACTTTTTCTCCTCCCTTTTTTATAAGCTTTTGTTACCTTGCTTTGTTCATATGTATGTCTTTCCAAAATTCAAAATTTGTATTTTAACCCTCTTCCTATTTATCCGATCGAGCTGAAATTTTGCGAACACATAGAACTCCGATGACAACACAGTATTATGGTATTCTCAAGACGTGACAAGATTTAGGAGGATCCTTGGAGCCCAGGACCTAGCACTTAATGTCCAATTCAGTCGAAATTTTGCACTCATGTTACAGCTCACGGAATTGCATTTTTTAGTCTAAAATTTACGGTCTAAAAAGAATTACACAAATAAAAAAAAATTGAAAAAAAATTAGCTGTTATTCAAAGATGGACTAAAAGTCATAAAAATAATTTTTAATGTCAATATATAATTTATAAAAGCTTAGGGCGTTAATACTTCTTTTAATCTCATACATAAGTAAATAGCTTGAGAGATATGGTATTTAATTTATAGTTAATTGCCCAGATATATTAGTTAAGCACATCAAGCTTTTACATTTTATACATTATTTTTATTAAAAAAAAATATTTTTATTACTTTTCGGCCACCTTTGAATAAAATCTTGACTAAGCAATTTTTTATTTATATTTTTTTCTACTAAATCGATTTTGCAAGTTCTTCGAAACATAACTGATGTTCGATAGCTGTCATAGCCTATCAACTTAGCCAACTTTGAGTCATAGATCTCAAATAGGTTTTAATATTTTAGGTTAAGAAAAGCGTCTTTCATCACTTGTTACGGATGTGGAACAGTTAATACAATTCTAAAGGCAATATTAATATTCTGCCCGAAATTTAAAGATGCAATTTGAGAGACTCAATATTGAAAATCGTCAAAATAAATAAAGCCATATTTGTCGTAATTTTCTGAATGTCTTTATTTCGAATTACAATGCTAGTCAGCCATAAAAAAGGATTTCTTAAAATGGACAAGCGCTCGCAGAATAAATATAAATGTGGAATTACATTTAAAAGCAGTAATGTTCGCCGGCTAAGACGTGTTTCAGCTTTCCAATACATTTACAGTAGTACCTTCCAAAATGAGACACCCACAGTACCAGACATTTTGTCCCCAAAAGATGTAAGAGAGAAATACATAAACCATTTTCAAAGGGATCGGGACCAACAGAATTGTTCCTTAATCGGAGGTGTACAATATCCCTTACGAGGACTCTATTGAAACTCTCAAAATGCATGCGACCCACGTGCGCTTTCATTTCACGGTGACGTAACTTTTTTTTTTTTATAAAGGTAATTTTTTCTCGGCAACTATTCCCCTTCCCAATCTATTGATCTCGGCAAAAGCCCAGCTTGCCCATACAGCCTGATTCTGATATAACTGTCAATGGATGTGCAATAAATATAGGTATTTACATCTACAAAAAGTATGTTCTGAATAGAGTTGAATGATGTTCCGAGGGAAATAAATTTACCAACGGTTAGTGGTCTGGGAACATACTTCAATTAATTCACTTTCAATCAGCGAAACGTTATTAGCATAAAATTTATTACCTAAACTAAGTACTGTGGGCGCCATACATAGCAAACATTACTGAAAGAATGATTATCCATTGTGGGGCCTGGCAAACCATAAAAGTACTTAGAAAAAATAATAAATATATCAACTTTTATCTGGATTATGTGATTTCAAAGCAACAGAGAGAAATAAATCAGAGCCATTTCTGCAAATTGTTCAATTCCAAATGAAGGCTTTATGATTTATTTACTGAATGTTCTTCAAATAGAGATATTTATTACACATTAGGAAGCGATTTATGAGGAGAAAAAAAACAATGTGATGGGAAAACGCACACGTGCAAGAAATGAATGCGAATGCATGATGCAAAATACTTTAGCGTACAAAATTCCTGTCAGTCAGTATTCATGGAGCCTGCCTTTCGCATTAAAAAAAGTGTTGAAGGTCGAACAGCGGACTGATTAAGAACCCATTGTTTGTATGTTGCACCATCAATAGTACTAGTAAAAAAGAAAGATGGTAATTCTTACAATTTTTAGCATTGGTTGTAGGCGTTTAATCAAAAAATTTATATATATTAGAAAGAGTTTTCCTTTGCTTCTGATAGAAAAAGTCTTAGATAAATTACACAAATTCCCATATTTTTACATCTCCCGATTAAAAGGACTCTTTCTTTCAAATGGATAATAACGAAAAAAAAAAAAAAAAGAAAGAAAGAAAGAAAAGAAACCCATGAAATTTATCTTATTCATAGCTCGAATTCTTAAAGGGTACCATTTGCTTTGTCGAATAGTTTCAACGTTTTATCTAAAGAGATGAACGTTTAACGGAACATTCTGTTGACACGAAAAAATTCTGTTTTCCCGACAAATGACTGCATAATTTCATTTTTTTTGTTCCTGTTGTGCCACCATTCTGTTGGACTTGGCGCAGTTTATGAAAAATCAGCGCTTAGAGTAATAACAGACGGTTTATGTGTTTTGTGTTCCTAATTTGGATATACCATTGCTGAAAAGAGGGGTAAGTACCTCCTCTCTTTACCTTTCAATTTATCTATGAAAATAAGTGTTATTCAGTGACTGTGCTACTTGAACTATATAAAGATGATCACCCTTAATGATATTCCTATTGTGTCAAATTTTCTTAAAAGAGGAAATATTAAAACAATTAAGTTGTTAAACAGTATATTATTTAACGATGCATTTGATCGTAATTCAAGAAAAAAATTGAGAAGTTTTTCCTCATTTCCCACTGATTTCAATGTTAACGATCGTAAGGAATTAATATTCGATTCTTTTTCTATAAATGATTTGGTTTGTGTAATAAATGTGTTAGGTCTGGATACTAACGGTAGTAAAGAAGAACTCCTTAATAGACTTTTTTCAATCTTTATCGAATTTAAATGAATTGCAAGCTTTAAACTGTAAATCGTTAAACAGCGACTCTGAAATTTCTGATGACGAAGCAGAAAAAAAATCCCACTTCATGCTTTCCCCCTGCAGTAATGTCTCCGGTTTTGAATCATAACATGTCTGCTAATACTTTCGACCCTTCCCTTTATTTTGTTTTGAAAGATCTCGGAAATTCACATCAAAAGTTTACTGGTTCTGATACGTATGATATAAAGTGTTTTATTCAAAACTGTGAAGAATCCTTTCTTTTTTTCCCATCGTTGAATGAACAGCAAAAAATAATATTCGCCAAAACTTTGATTGAAGGTCAGGCAAAGAGTTTTTTATATACTTAACGTAATCTTACCACATGGTTTTCGTTTAAAAATGCTTTATTGGAGGAATTCCGCCATCAGTTAAATTCTGCCGAGATTCATAGACAGTTAAGTAGACGTAAATTACATCAAAACGAATCCCTTTTCGAATATTTTATTGCGATTAGCGAACTCTCAAATGCTTCCTGTGAAATTATTGATGAATCTTCCTTATTTGAATATTGTGTAAACAGCATACATGATTATCCATCAAATAAAGCTATTTTATACGATGCTAAGACATGAGCTCAAAACATAATTTTCATAAGTCTGAAATCCAAAATGATAATGCACATAGTAAACCAAAAACTTGTTTTAATTGTAATATGTCTGGTCATATTTGTCGTTTCTGTCCCGACAAACATAAAGGTTTAAAATGTAGTATTTGTAAAAAGTTTTGGTCATATTTCTGCAAAGTGTACTAATAATCCTATTCCAAATCGAACTGATAATGCAGTGTCAACTGTAAATAATTATCCTCCTTTGATATATAAAACTGTTACTATTAATGATAATTCATTTACTGCATTAGTAGATACTGGTAGTCAGAAAACAATTCTAACGAAAAATACATATAAAAAAATAGGTTCACCACCTTTAACAACTTTTCATGGATCACTTACAGCTTTTGATAATGGACACATTACACCAATTGGTAACTGTTTACAAGAACTTACAATAGATAATCAGAAATTTATCACCAACTTTTGTGTCGTTAATAATGACACTATGACGTCAGATGCTATTATTGGCATGGATATTTAGCACGGGCCGAAATAAAAATCAACACAGACAGTGTTAGATTAACAAAAATTTCGGATATGGAAACGGAAAATGCCGAACAATTTTCCATCTCTAACATCTCAACAAATGATAAATTAGAACTTGAAATCGGATAAGATTAACAAAAATTCAACGAATTATTCTTCATAATTTGGTTTCAAGCTATAAGCCAATTAAAACTAAAACTACTGATATTCAGATGTCTATTAATTTAAGGAATGAAACACCAATAACACATAAACCACGACGATTACCTTTTGTTGAAAGAAAAATTGTAGACGATCAAGTGATGAAATGGTTGGCTGAAGGTATTATTGAGCCATGCTCTTCTGATTTTTCTAGCCAAGTAGTTGTTGTCAGGAAAAAACACGGATCGCCGAGAGTTTGTATCGATTATAGACAATAAAACATTACAAAAGATAACTATCCTTTACCATTAGTAGATGATCTGCTTGATAACCTTCAAGATGCAAAAACTTTCAGTACAATTGATCTACGTAACGCCTTTTTTCATTTAGGAATAGAACCAAATAGCCGACGATACACATCATTTGTGACACATAATGGACAATTTCAGTTTCTACGTGCTCCTTTCGGTCTTTGTACATCACCAACAGTGTTTCAGCGGTACATAAACATAATATTTAAGGATTTGATTATTAAAGGTCATGTTTTAATTTACATGGACGATGTCATTATAAAATCTAAAAATGCAGAAGAAGGTCTCGAAAGACTTGCAACAGTGTTTTCACTCGCTTCCTCTTACGGTTTAGACATAAATTTTCAAAAATGCAAATTTTTAAGTAAACAAATAGAATTTCTTGGTCATGTTATAAAAAATGGTAAATTGTACCCGTCACCACAAAAAGTCAAAGCTGTTATTAATTTCCCTGAACCGAAATGCCAAAAAGACTTACAATCTTTTCTTGGTCTTGCTTGATATTTTCGGAAATTCATTTTAAATTTCTCCATCATTGCACATCCTCTATCAGAACTTCTGAAGAAAAATCGTGAATTTAAATTTGCTGATAGAGAAATACAAGCATTCAATTGTCTCAAACAATGTTTATCCTCTCCACCTGTTCTAAGCATTTACAATCAGAACGCTGATACCGAAATTCATTGTGATGCTAGTATTCATGGTTATGGATGTATTTTACTCCAAAAATCAATGACTGATAATGCGCTCCACCCAATATATTTTATGAGTAAGAAAACGACAGACGCCGAAACAAAATATAGCAGTTATGAACTTGAAGTCTTAGCTATTGTCCAAGCAGTAAAAAAGTTTAGAGTTTACTTGTTAGGCAAACATTTCAAAATAGTTACTGACTGCAACGCGTTCGCAATGACTCTAAAGAAAAAAGATTTGTGTACTCGAATAGCGCGATGGGCATTGCAACTACAAGATTTTGATTATGAAATAGAACATCGCTCTGGTTCCAAAATGAATCATGTAGACGCACTTAGTAGATACCCAGTTATGGTCGTACAAGACAGTCTCGTAACAAAAATCAAAACGGCTCAAAAACAAGACACTGAAATCCAAACTATCAGAGAACTTTTAAAAATTAAACCGTACAAAGATTACCTTCTGAAAGCCGATATACTCTACAAGTTTGTAGATGGTGAAGAACTACTCGTTGTTCCTAAGAATATGCAGAATGACATTATACGCAGCTCTCACGAGCGTGGACACTATGCTTCTAAAAGAACAGAAGAAGCACTCAAGCATCAATTCTATATCCCTAAAGTTAAAGAAAAATATACTCTATCATTCAAAATTGTGTTCTATGTATTTTGGTTAATCGCAAACGTGGCAAACAAGATGGTCTACTACATCCTATCGAAAAATCAGCCATTCCTCTACACGCATATCATGTTGACCATTTAGGCCCATTCCCTACTACAAACGAAAATTATAAACATATTTTTGCCGTCATTGACTCCTTCACAAAATTTGTATGGCTTTACCTAACGAAGTCAACAGATGCTGCAGAAATTATTGCAAAAGTAGAAAATCAAAAATTCATATTTGGCAATCCATCTCGAATTATTTCTGATCGTGGTACCGCATTCACTTCTAAACTGTTTCAAGATTATTGCAGTACCGAAAAAATCGAACGTTTTCCAATCACCACCGGATTACCTAGAGCAAATGGACAAGTAGAGCGTTTAAATTCTACAATCGAAACAGTTATATCTAAACTTTCCATAGACAATCCAGTAAAAGGGTATATGCACGTCAAAGAATTCCAAAGAATTATAAATTCAACGTTCCAACGAAGCATTCATACAACTCCCTTCGAATTGCTTTTTCGTTCTAAAATGAAGACGCCAGAAGATCTCAATATCACAAATTTACTAAATGAAGAAATAAAAGCTGATTTCCTCAATAATCGTGATGAGTTAAGGAAACAAGCTAAACAACAAATCCTGAAAGTTCAAGATGAAAACAAAAGAAATTACAACCTCCGGCGAAAACCAGCAACTATTTTCAAGCTTCATGATCTTGTCGCCATCAAATATACTCAATTGGGACCAGGACTCAAACTGAAACCCAAATATTTAGGTCCATACAAGATAACGAAAATCAAACCGAACGATACTTACGATGTTCAAAAGTGTGGCTTTTTTGAAGGTCCAGCGAAAACTAGTACGTGTGCTGAATTTCTCAAGCATTAGACTAATGACGCTATTACCTGATGAACTAATGAAATGACATTTTCATTCGAACTTTGAAAAGACATTATTTTTTTTCCTTATTATCTTTTTTATATTATAGAGGGAATTTCATTATTTTGTGTTTTTCTAGTGTGTTAATTTTTCTTTTCCATTTTTCAGATATTGTGAATTAGCTTAAATTTTTTGAATTTTCCTAATTGTTAATATTTAACCATAGATTAATCAACTTTTAAGTGAATATGTTCTTAATTTTCAATTGTGTTATTATTTTGTTAATATTGTATGCATATATATTATTGTTTTAATTATACTTTTACTGGCTCACCTGGGGTCAGGTGATATTGTTGGATGGCCGATTGTGGGAATTGTCCCGCTGCATTACAGCAGCGCCACCTTTAAAGCGTCTGGGAGAAGGAAGATCATAATGTTAAAAAAAACACGAAATCACCAGGTGGCGCTTATATCGCGAGGGGCAGGGAAAATGTGCCTGAGAGAAAGAGGGGAAAATATAGTACGCGGTTTTTACAAACTCGTTCAGTTATCCCGCCGGTTTATTAGCACCATTTTTTTTTCAGCTAGCGGTAAGTGATTTCTCTTTCATTACTGGTTAATTGTTTTACGTAAATATTGTAAAAATACTAGGAAATAACTTTTCTTAAAATTTTCCTCTATCATTTTTTAAAAAGTAGAATAACTGATTTTCTCTTCAATTTCCGATTAAGTTAGATTTTTGATATACGATTGTTCTAAAACTGAATGAATATAAAATCATGTAATTTCTATTTCCGATGTTTCCATTATTAAAATGTTAGGAAAAATACTCGGGAGTGTTTTTACAAATTATATTCTTCCTTTCTGAATTTTTTTTTTTTTTGCATATGTTGGGAAAATTAATAAATTCCTAGGGTTTAATATTTCTCATAATTGATCTCGTTATTCAATTTAAAATATATTTAATTCGATAGGTACTTGCAGAATATTGTGGAAAAGGAAGTTCTGTTTCATGAGTATTTGGTATTATTAAAACTTATTTTCAATATATACATTATTGAGTGTTTGTATTTTGTTTGTTATCAGTTACTCTGTATTGCTTAATTTAATCATGGATAATACTTGTTTCTTGTGCGATAAGTCCTTTTCCACAGCTTCAAACTTACAACGACATGCAAGACTAACACATAATGTAGAAAAAAAATTCAGTTTCCGTAAAATAATTTAAGTACACGTTTTGATGTATATTGCTCTATTTTATGGCAAAGAATAATTAATTTTTACTCGTTTGTGTTTACTTCTAACTTAAATACAATTGTAATTCAAATATTTGAAATAATCTTCATATGGTTTTGTCAGCATTAAAAAAAACTGAATAAAAAATTTTCTATTGTATTTTCGAGTGCTTTTTATTTATCTCAAACTGCATAATCATAATTAGCTACAAGTCTGTGTTTAGTAATTTTTGACTTAAATTATATGCATATATTAAGTTATAAGAGGTCTACCAAATTGTTAACATATTTCTATAGTGAAATTAGGAGTAAGGTAAGTAATCTTTCAAAAATTTAAGTTAATGTAGCTTTCTATACTTCTGAAATACATAAAAATAGGAATTGAGTCGAATGAAAACAATTGTGAATAAAAATAATTCTGAATAAACTTGTTAGTATAAGTTTCAAATCCAATTTGCAGAATGTTTTCTTTTTATAACATTTGACATGCATTGCTTTTAGAAGTTATTTAATGTTTTCTTTATTTTTAGAAGTGCAACAATAAATTTTTTCTACATCTGAAATATTACATCATCATTTATAGCAGTATCTTGATGGAGAAAATTATTTATAATTTCCAGTTTTTTAGAGTAATGAAAAATAGAACCAACTAACTTATCTCAATGTATATTTTTCTCAGAAATACATTAGTTAATTTCCTTTAATTTACATTTTGACCTTGCATTCATTTTAAGGGTCATTATTTCTCTCATGTGTGAATGGCTGTCTAAATCCCTTCTATAATTTTAACGAACAATACCTTTTTTATAGTGCCATGAATTGTGTTCACCCTGATGCTTTCAGTTAAACATGTGAAAAATTCGCTTCGTGAGTGAACTCATTTCTGTTTTTGAATATGATTCTTGGTTAAGCTTGGAAGGAAAATGATCTTTATTTTAATATGTTGCTACTAATAATCACTTTTTATGTACATGTGTTAATTTTTGTTAAGAGGAAATGTCATTTTAAAATGAACTTAATTTTGTAATTTCTTGTTCAAGTAACAGGCCGAAGCAATTCGTTTTAACAGGAGATTAAAAACCTAAGAGCTCCAATATCCATCCAACGTTTACACTTATCTTTATTTCATTAATTGCATTACATTTTTAAAAATTACTATAGAAATTATATAAACGAAGAGAATATAGAATGCTGAAAGATGACACATTTATATTCACAAATAAATAATACTCGTGTAATATATGTCAGTATTTGATAAAGAACTGTCAAATGTGAAAATGTTTTTATTTTTTACATGTTAAAAAAGTTTGTAGCATAATTTTTTTATTATAAAGATTTTGTTTAATTCAAATACTAGCTGGTGTTTTCTATAAGGCTAGATGATTCATAATTTTAGTCTTTTAGAGAATGTTTGTTAGTGAATTTTTGTAGTACATTGTATTCATATAATTGTGCTGATATTGTGGATGAGGAATTTTTAATTCTATGTGTGTATATGTATTCAATTTGTATATATATTTTGTTTAAAATAAAAAAATTTATTTTGTACATGGGATTTTTAACTATATAATTACATTACACAATTAACAGTAGTTAATAGAATGGAACAAACATATATATATATATATATATATATATATATATATATATATATATATAATACATTTTTATGAACTATACATGAAAGCCTTTCAAGTTACCATAACTTTAAAAGTAAATACAAAATTGAATGTAAAATAACTAGTTAAAAAATAAAAAGTATAGATTATATTTACCCTTGTCTAAGATTTGATTTATAAAAATGGTTGTGGGGAAGTTATACAAAATATTAATTACAAATTATTCAGTTTTATTTTTTTACAATCAAAAGTTGCATTGTATTTTCAGATACTGATATCTCAGGTTGCCAGATTTTCCAAGCAAGCACTGATAATTTGATTTCCTTAAAATATCTCATTTTAATGTAAAGCCAATTACACTGTAGGATTCGAACCAACATTATGAATATTATTTCTATCCTTTGGTTAAATAGTTGTAATTAGCTAACATGTTAATATTGGTACACACTGTTCACATTAAATATTCATCATGGAGAAATATTTGTTGCATCTTCAAAAAAATATCTTGGATTAGTATTGAAAAACAAACTACTAATTTTATTTTAAAACTGAATAGGTTTTTTAGGTTCTCACCATTTACTTTTCACAGCAATTTAGAAGAAGAAAAATGTCTTGTAAATTGGTTGCCTTTAATTTGTTTATTCATTTGAAAATTAATTTACCTCATAAAATTTAAAAGAAACGCTTCAAAAACTAATTTTTTTAATAAACACAAATATTTTAAAAAAACTAATTTTATACCATTACTAAGTTTCTCAGAAAACCAAGAACATGTAAAAAGTACAATTTATCCTAATTTCTCACTCATTTAAAAAATGTATGTATGAAAAGTAAATTTTCTGCAGAAATACATATATATTATCTTACAGTACCTACTCTCCAACAGTATTTATCTCTCATATTTTTAACAAGATGAATATTTCTAACTTTTTTTTGTGCTAATTACAATGAATTGTTGACAGTTTTGGATTTATATTACAATCATTAGTGCACAACATATAGAAGTACTTGCATACAGCATGTTTCCTTTATAAAAAAATTATAAATGCAGGAAAGTTAAATTTCGCATGCAACCTGACTGCAATGTAAAAAAAAAAGGGGAAGGATATGAAATTTTTTTATTATAAACATGAAATTTATTTTTTAAGCAGTAAACAACTTATAGCTATAACTTTCATGATGTACTTTTTAATTATTTTAAAACAGTTTCCCCTTTATAAAAACAATGAAATTATGATACATACTCTTTTTTTTACAACGTTTTTCTGAATTTCACTTGGTGTGTGTGTGTGTGTGAGCATCACCATTTTCATATAATTCGTACAAACGATATAAATGACAATTGACTATAAATTGACAATTCTTTGAGAAATTTTCGGTGCAGGTTTTTTCTTTTGAAAAATTACTTTATGTTTTTTTACCACTTTTTAAATACTTCTAATTTAACTTTTTATATAAATTAGTCGAACATTAGTTGTGATTAGGAACTGGAGAGATCTTCTATACATGCTTCCTATTGATGAGCTCTCCTGTTCCTTTTTTATAGTTGTGAATAGGGATCATGGTCGAGAACCCGCGACTTGCAATGTTTCCGTAGAGTTGTGAGCACGAGCGATGAAACCACTGAAGTCCCGCGATGTAATGAGGCTGATGCACGTGTTAAATCTATCGAGATGCAAAGTCCATCAGTAGGCTTTTTTCGGAAGTTAGGAGAGAAATTTTCCAGTTCAGGTGTCGTCCTAGATACTGGAGTGAGGCTCAAAGTTACGAGGACCGTCGTCAATAGCCCTAGAATAATTAAATGATCCGATTGAATTAAACTACGACCGTTGCAGTTGTGTAGATCAGAAGTCTAGGGTGCTTCTATTTTTATATATGATTACTCTATTCAATTACAACAACAACAAAAAAACGTATCATATTAAATTTCAAATACATCACTTTCAGAAATTGTCTTTTGGATTCATTAACACAGTTTAGAATCTACACAGTGATACGTGTCTCAACGATATCAAAATATGTGCAAGCTTGCTCGTAAAAGATTCCCCCCCCCCCTCATGTTCCGCCGTTACTTTCAAATTGTTAAAATAGGGCACAGTAGCAAGTATGGACGCATAATGACTTATAACTCAACAAATAGATAAAAGAACAAAATATCTACAATCCAACTCTCAGGCGTTAACTCGAATGTCATCTGAAGCTTATACACAAAGTAAAGGAACTTTTCTCTGCATGACAATTGTGACACTGTAACAAAAGTTCTTAACGTCTTAAAAATTTTACGTCCCATGGATCGGTGAAGGTTTGATGTTAAGGACAATGGATATTACAAGTCATAAGACACAATAGCAAGAATAGTTTAGTTTTTATGACCAAAAGTAAGATTTTTTTTATTTAATTTTTATTCTAAAAAATTTTGTTAAATAAATAATATAATTATTTATAGATAAAATTAAACACGCATTCAGTTACTCATATTAATTTGGATTTAGAATTTTTTAATATTTTGAGAAACATTTTTTTATATTGTCTAAGAAGAAACAAAATAGTAAAGTTAATATAATTGAAGAAAGGATATTTAAACTAGATTGTGTGTGAGAGTGTGTCGAAATAGGAAATAGCAATTTAATTAATGCTTTACATATTTTGTTTTCATTTTTGTTGTAACAGCACACTTCTTTTTGACTAAATACGACATAGAAACAGATCTATGAAGAATAACGAAATACGAGATCTCCCATTTGTTTTGTTTCTTTGAAACTGATAACAGATGGCTCTGAAACTTATCAATTTATTTGGCCTACCAAAAGAAATATATGCTAAATGAGTACCAACTCCCCAACCAACTATGCCTTGATATATTATTAACGAAGAAACAAATATTGCCATATTTAATTAGAAAAGCCTTCAAATTGTTTTAGTAAATTTATTGTCCCTTGAATATACAAAAAAAAAAAAGAAAGTCTGTTTTTATTTTTAGATTTTCAGACACTATCAGTTAAGATGGAATAATAAAAAACACACTTATGCCTTCCATTTATTAATAAAATTTGATTAACCAATAAAAAATGTATACTCCAAGAAATGAAATATATATTTTTTCAGTAAAATTTCAAATCAAAGAACTTTTACGAAATACTTAAGCCAATAACTTCATTTTTATTTGTATAAATTCGTATTGTTTAATTTATTTATATCTAAGACATACATCAAAAATACACGAATTAGAAAACGAAAGTCTTACTCGTTTTGCTTTTTTCTTAATGATGCTTCCACACATAAAAACACTTCTCGAAAAATTCGAAACAATATCTTTCAAATTAAGTTGTATCTATTCTTGAAGGACTTTGTCGAGCAATCAAGTGGATGATATTTTTTAAATGAATTTGAATTTAAGATGAGAGAGATAGAGTTACAATGAAACTTCTACTTCTGGATGGTTAGGGTTAGCAAATAGTTATTGTTAATCATGAATCATACTCATCCAAAAGAGTGATTATAATTATAATTTCGTTTTAAGGCAGAAATATGTCCCAATATCAGTACAAGCGAGTTGAATATTACAAATATGCTTCTTTATCCTATTGCAATTTTAGTTTTACAAACACACACATTCAATTTTTGCAAAAGTTTTAGTTTAAATTAGTATACAGACAAATTTGTTGATTTTAAAGTATAGAAGAAAGAATATGGAACACACTGTATGAAAAATATCATTGCCAAAGCTAATTTAGAAATTCTCTGAATTCTGCATTCTTTAAATAATAAAATAATTAATTATTTTCACAAAGCTTTGTAAAATAGTTCTTATTCCTCCAGAAATAAAAAAGGTAAAATTACCAAAACTTACGATTTCGAAATATTATGGCGATAAATATTTAGATTAAATATTATCCGATAAATATTTAGATTTCATGAACTAGTACGAAAAAGCTATTCATAATAATCCATCATTAAGTGTTATTGACAAGTTCAACTATTGAAAATCGTTATTAGATGGAGTCGCCGCGAATACTATAAGTGGTTTTAGTTTAACTGAAAAGAATTCTGCAGCTTCTATTACACTTTTTAAACTACGATGCGGAAATGAGAATATGCTAATTCATGCGCATTTAAACGATCTATTGAATGTTTCTGATATCCATGGATTACATAATTTATATGATAAATGTGAAATCAAAATTAGCAGTTTAGAAGCTTTAGGGGGTCTCTGAAAATACATAGTTATAGTTGTTTATTTTATCCAATTTTATTAAAATAAAAATTTACTCTCATTCAAGACAATAATAAGAAAAATGAGATGTTCAGACTCTCATAAACTTCCTGAGGAATGAAATTGGAATCTCGCGAAATAGCCTTTCAAACACATAAATCAGAATTAAAACGAGTAGAAATAAAACCGCAAAGAGATATCAGAGCTTATGAAGAAATAGATTTAATGATAATGATAAATAAAAGCAAAATATATTCCCCAGATGTTCAAAGGCACTTTGCAGATCAGACATAGCCTATGGAATTTTCAAGTTGTGTTGTGAAGCTTTCAACTGGGACACACAACTGTAGAAATTCGTATGATATCCTAGCATACCATGAAATAAGTTAATAATCTGTTTAAAAATTCGTTTTCTATACAAACACAAAAGTAGCAGATGAGAGATATTTGAAGAGATAAAGATAACCTTTATTTTCCTGTTTTTATTCTTTTGAAATAAATTTATATACATCAATATGCTAATTTAAAAAGAAGGCAATTCATATTAAATTTGCATTTTTTTTATCCATTTTTTATGTATTTCTAATGTATCCATTTTTTTTTTAATTTTGTGATTATAAATTATCCTTTCTTCAACCTTTAATTTCTTAATTCATTATTGTAATTATTTTCTCCTAAAGAAAGTTATTAAAAAAAAGGAAGGTTTAGAAAATTTTATTTCATTTCAATCAAAACCAAAATAGAATGATCCTACTTTTATCGTTCACTTCTAAATCCAAATTTTTGTTGATGAGTGATTGCCTAAGGAAATGGTCAAGCTATTAGAAATAACAAACACACAATATAAAATAACCAATAAAAAAGAAATAGACAATACGTTATTAGGTAGTGTCCACCGCATTGTTCATTAAACAATTTGGCTACAATTGCCTCGTGTGTTTCGGGTAATCAGGTAGATTGTCTGCAAAAAAAAATCCAAATTTCAAATGAGAACTCAAGATTTAAAAAAATTAATGTAACTTGACCCAATGCCTTTTTCATTTGAAATTGTTTTATATTGCATTGTAAAATTATTAGAGTTTAGAAAAAAAAATAACTTACAATACTTTTATAAAATAAAAAAATAAAAAAAAAAAATTATGTCAGACTCAGTCCTTAATACCCAGAAAATTAATACTTAAAAGATTTAATTAATTTAATTTTTAAAATTTAATACTCGGAAAAAATTGAACTTTTAATCAACATTTTAAAACAATTCATTTTGTTTAAATAATGTACTATAATTGTGTTATAAGCGAACTATATATATCATTGGAGTACTCTTACAATTTACACATAATGGCATTGTCATAAATTCGATTCTGATTATTGTGGATACTGATCGTTTGAATTTTCATGAAACTCCTTAAAATTAATTCGATTTTCTTAAAAAGTTTCTCTCAACCAGAGAGGTAAAAAATTTCGTATATATTTCGTGCAGTGTAAATAAGATCCAAGATACAGTTATCATAAATATAAAATACTAAAAATTTATTATGTTTTTATGAGAATCGACATATGCTGTGATTTCAGCGTATATGAGTCCGAAAATCTTGATCTGCAAATTGTCAAGCTATAATTGAAAAATTCCTATTACCTTTAACTGCACTGACCTGTAAAGGATTCGGATGGCCCTATGTTACATTTGTTTTTTAAAGGAATGTATCATTTCGATAAAAGTATTACAGTCTTTTTTAACTGTAAGTAGGAAAAACTGTGTTTTACAAATGGATTTTTTTGGTAGAGTCAAAGCCATATACATGCACAACATTTTATAACTCAAAAATTAAATCCTTAAATTTATTTCTGCTTAAAAAATTAATTGTACCTCCTCGATGATTCGTAATTTTTTTTTCGCATTTAAAAACCAAAAAGTTGCTGATATTTGATATATAGCGCAAATCAAAAGTTGGCGCATTTTAAAATGTAATATAAAAAAAAATATTGAGTGGATTACGACGGTGGGATTTGGACCAAAATGCTTCCCACGATGAAAAATTCTTTACGAAAAAATAAAAAAATATTGAATTTTACTCATAGATGGTGTTGCTTGACCATTTGACTTGTATTTTATAAGATTTGTTTTGACGCTGTAAAGCAGAAATGACAGCTCCCGCCGGAAATGCTGATTGTGCAGGATGGCACTCAGAAACAAAGTTCTTCCTTATAGTGTAAAGAAAATTTCGTATTCAGTACGAAATAAACTCTACATCTCGAAACAGCATTTTTTAATGGAATGTTTGACGCAGCTTTGCAAAATTTGGCTCCGGCAGTTAACCCCAAACTGATAATCACTCACTCACTTTTAATACTGGACATTTTGTACACATTACTTTTGTCAATTTCGATAACATAAATTAAACGCGTGAAAAGTACGTTATTGCACGCTGCTCATAATATATACGTTTGAACAAGCTGAAAACAATGTTACACTAAATTACACAAGTAATGAATTGTTTGTTTATTTAAAAAGAGAATTTCCTTTATAACTAAAATTAATAAACATGATGTGCACTCACAATAAAAAGGGTATTCACTAATTTCAAGTGTAAAAATTTAATATATAGGGAAATGAAACCCTTGTGCAATAGTTTTAAGCCTATTAATTTGTTGAAATGTTTTACGAAAAATTTGTTATGTAACAAAGAGATATACAAAGATTCAAAACTTTCTCTCAGTGTTAAAACGTATAATAAGAGTACCACATTATAGGACGATTGCTCGTGTTTAACTGTTTCAACAAAATTATTCCAATTCTAAGCGTTTCATATAATAACTAATTGTTCATTTCCTTAAGATTCCCATACTGTATTCGTGATTTTCACTGGAAATTTTTACTGCGGAACACATTACTTGCAAAAAGTTCTAATTTTAAGATTATATATTTATCTTTAAGAATATTAGTATTATAATATAAGACTAGCAGAAATTTTTTTTTATTGATGAAATTATTCATGTGTAACTTTTCTTCTTAAAAGGAATTCCAAATAATCGTAAAAATAACGTAAAATAAAAATAAATGTTTAAAAATATTCAATTCCTTTTTCCACCTGTTGAAATTCTAATATTTCGATGTAACTAATATTTGACTCTGTAACGGAATCCCGAGCGCATTTCTCTTTAACTTAACTCTAGGGCTTCTTTACAAAATTATTTGAATCTATAACGGCGTTTTGTGAAACAACCTTGATTTATGTAAATTATTATTACTAAATAAGAAGATATAGTGAAGTGATGAATTGAAACTAAGACTAGAGATAAAAGAATTAGGAAGATTGTTAGATGCCTTATATTGGGGTGGGTATTTGTGATGATATTCTCAGAGTGCATATCTGACTCGAATCCCGTCACAAGAAATTTAATGGAATCAGATCCAGTTTATTCAACTCTTCTATTTGTTGTTATTAAGATAAATAGAATTCTTAATTATAATATTTGGTTAAAGACGACATTAAGTAAACACTCCACATCATTCATTAATTTTGATAGTGTTTATTTTAAAGCTAGAATAAAGTGGTTCAAGGTTTTCTTGATTTACGATTCCTTAGCGTCACTGTGTCTCATACGAATAACGTATTCAATTCGTTACAACTTGATTCTATTGACATGCAAAATTAAGAAGAAATGACTAGTAGTACAACCTATAAGTCTGAATCAGATTAAGAATAATTGATAATATTTGTTTTATCTGATTTCACAATAGAGTAAATGGATGTATAATTTTTATGACTTACATGTTTGATAACATTATTCGATTTATCCGCTTTAAGCAAATACATGCGCCGAACCCAACCTTCTTGCGAGTAATTGAAACCTATATTTCAATCTATGTATATATATCCGAGGAAGCATTACTAACATTTTACTTAGCCTTGAAAAAAAAATATGAAGCAGGATTGATATTTTGTCTGCTGGTCGCATCAGGTTGTATTAGTTAATGTCATTACGTATAAATATATTGTTCCCAAATACAGATTTTTTTTCGATAACAAATATGATTGAAGTATGATAATAAGAGATGATTATGTGTGTGTTTCACATTACTAAGTCTATGAAACCTTTTCGTCGCGTAATTTCTTGACTAAGTGCATGATAGGCACTAGAAGTAGAATTATTTTCCAAAGACTACATAACACGCAGCCGCGTAATATTTTAAAAAGAATCAAAGTAAGAAAAATAAGTACCGATACACTTTATTTTTGTTAGAATATGTGTATCAAAAACAAATTTTTTTTTACAAATCAGTTTATTTCTAGATAGTTTTTCAATTGACTTTGTTATAAATTATATATTTCAGAATGTTTTTTTGTTTGATATATATATGTGCGTGTGTGTGTGTGCATGTAATGATTTGACTTTCATTTAATAATTTCTCTTAATAATAATTTAATTTTCTATTCTCTAATTCAAAAGTAAAGAGTTCATTCTTTTTTCCTGATCCAATTCTAAGTTATATTTTTTAATCACTAGATCACGCGCTGATAAAATTTCTTTAATCCACTTTCTCATGATCGCAAATCTGTCAGAAAAAATCCTTACTAGACTCTCTGTCTTTTGCGGAAACCCTGACAATCCCACTGATAGAACTGTGAGATCTTATCACATGACAAAATGTCCTTAGAAAATCCCTACTATATAACTTGTGGAACAGCGAAAAACGATCTCTTATGCTCTTCTGACTACTTCTGTATTGCTCATTTGTAATCTGCATATGGTCTTTCGCTTCGGCCTTGGTGGACGAAGTCGGGCTAAGTTCATCGGAAAGTAACTTTCTCGGTAACGGTAAAGGCCAAAATTACGAGGTACCTATAAAAAATATTAATTTTAACCTCTCATCATAGTTTAAAATAAAGTTAATATTATAATTTAATAAGTTTTCATATTTAAGAATAAGTTATCAAAATTTAGGATCAAGGCAACAAAATCCTGGGTATTCGACAGAGTGAGGAACTGCCGAAACAAACTTGGAGAATAAGTTATGAAAGCTCGCATTGCCATTGGACGCTGTGGCAGTAAGCTAAGGAGCGTATATAACAATGAGCAGAGAAGCAAGAAGGGGATGTAGTACCATGGACACGGCGTCATTAGTACCATGGAGTTCGATACCTTTTACATTAACATCAACAAAGCCATTCTCTTCGGGGATATCAACGCCAAACACCCATGTTGGAACGTGGGACCATCCAACAGAAACGGTAAAATCCTCTACGATTGGGCACTAAACAATTCCATTGAAATATTTGCACCCATTGCTCCGACTCATTTTGCAACCAATAACCCAAACAATTCAATTCTTGATATTGCTTTCGAAAAAAATCTTGTTCTTGGCAATATTGAATCCATTAATGAACTTAGCAGTGACCATAACCCGGTAATCATTGATCTTCTCCTCAACAACTCCCGGCCCCCCCCCCCATTATCAGAACCATGAAAAGTACAAATTGGATAAAGTTCCAAGAAGACATATTTAGGAACTTAGGAGGTAATCCCAAAATTGATGCAAATAATATCGAAGAAGCCATCAAAATTTTAATATCAAAGTCACTCAAGCAATCAACGTTGCAAGTGTTACATAAACTATTTCTCCTCTTCATCTCAGGCTCCCTCCAAACATCAGAGAGCTTATCAAAATTAAAAATAGATTTCGCTCAAAATACCAATCAACTAGAGATCCAATCTACAAAGGGGAAAAGAACGCCCTTCAAAGACAAATCAAAGAGCTAATCAATAACCACAAAAATAAATCTTGGAGCAAACTACTTAAAAATTTAAACCCTGATGACAAATGTCTTTATAACATGCAAAGAAAATTATCAAGGAGACCAATTGAAATTCTTCCTCTTCATGGTCATCAAGGAATTGTTTACACTGACAACGAGAAGGCAGAAGTCTTCAAATACATCCTCGAGGACCCCTTCATAGAAAATAGTGATCCATACGATGATCAAACTATCGAACGAGTAGAAAACATTGTGCAGAAGTTTCTTAACAACCAAAATTTGGACTCTCCTCCAACACTCACCAATCCAAACGAAATTAGCAATATCATTAAAAAACTTCCAAATAAAAAGGCTTCAGGACCGGACAAAATTCCAAACTACGCACTAAAAGTCCTTCTTCTTAATGCTCTAACCCACCTCCCCAAGATATTTAACACCTGCTTAATTCATAACTACTTTCTCAGTTGCTGGAAAAACGCTAGTGTAATAATGCTCCCCAAACCTCAGCAAAATCACAAATTCCCGCAGAGTTACAGACCAATTAGTCTGCTCTGCAACACTGCTAACGTCTTTGAAAGAATCCTACTAGTCAGGATTAAAAACCACATTTCAGTCACAAACTGTCTCCCCCCGGAGCAATGCGGTTTTAGGGAGGGTCACTCAACAACTCATAAGGGTCACCAACATCATCAGCAAAGGGTTTGTCCTAAAACGTCATACTATCGGGGTCTTCTTAGATGTTAGAAGAGCCTTTGATAAAATGTGGCATGACGGACTTATTTTTAAATTAATCAAACTAAATTATCAAAATCATCTACCACTTTTTAAAAAATAGAACTTTCAGTGTCAGGGTCAACAAGCAGCACTCTACCCGGGGCAGGATTCATGCGTGCACCCCGCAAGGAGGGCTCCTCTCGCCTTATTTGTACACGCATGACTTCCCACACCACCCCAGTGTTAGCACATGCCTTTTTGCAGATGATTCTGCAGTGTTAGCCCAGGGCTACAACATCAAACTAACACTATGAAAAATTACCTACACACCCTCGAGGAATGGCTTACTCCCTGGAGAATAGCAATAAATGTCGAAAAATCACAGACAATACTGTTTCACAAAGGCAGACAAACCTCCCCCCCCCCACAACCTTAATCTATTCGACGAAGATCTCAGTTGGGTATTGGTGGTTAAATATCTGGGTCTGCACCTTGATCAAAAATTAACTTACTCCAAATATATTAAACATCTAAAAAATGAATTCTGGAATAAAATACATCTCTGCATCTCTTTATTTGGACGACACTCATCACTTTCTCTCAAAAACAAAGTTCTACTCTACAAGCAGATTTTGCACCCAGTTATCATTTATGCCTCCCCAGTCTGGGGGGCTGACCCATCTGAAACATATTCAAACCCTACAAAACAAAATTCTTCGAATTATGACAAATGCTCCATGGTACATCAGGAACTCAATCATCCACAATGACCTGCAAATAGAAAAAATTGAGAATTTCATCACTAAACTTTCTCGGAATATTTTTCTAACTATTAAAAATCATCAAAATCCCTTAATCAGAGTTCAAACAATTTTTACAGAAGTAAACCTAAAGCAAAATTTCGCATACAAAACTACCAAATGGTCCCAACCTCTCAAACCCCCATAATTTCATATTATCAATAAGTGCTAAATCCTTGCTGACAAGAGGTTCGCTAATAGCCGATAAAGCGTCACTTACCCCCCAACTGTGGAGGTTGTAGAAGTGGATGCAGTTTTACTGTAAACATTTCTACCAAACCTCCATTAAAATAAACTTAAATTCTCTTTTACTTTTTTTTTTACTTAATTTCAATTTTCTTAAAGTTTCTTAGTGTTCCTGTTAAATTTTTACCATATGTTACACTGAGCAGAAGCAGCATTCTCGCTGGCGCTCGATTGCCATCTAATTTTAGTAAGAAGGGGGTATAACGCTCTCTCTTTCTGTTATAATGAATAAATAATCTTATGATGAAAAAATGATTAATCATTTCGGCCATGTATTCGGAATGTTTTATTAATGTTAGAACAAACTTTTAATATCTAGCCGGCAGGATTGTTTCCTTCTCGCGGAAATTCCCAATAGAAGGATGTTTACTGAGAGAGAGCGGATGGCTCGACCATTACTTATAGATTTCAATAATCTCTCCAGGAAATTTATCAAACAAAGTCCTTGGATTCTTTACTTCAGCCATTTACTTGGCGGATCATCTCTGCAGGCAATTACAGAATACATTGGAGCTCACTACAGGATTGATGCTGTGTGTGTGAAAAGCTGTGTTCAATGATAAAAACTACTTGAAAAACGCGGAATATTTAGTGCAGACCACAAGAAAAATAATGTTTCATACAGTTCATTTGTGAAACTGTAAGTTAATTATGTCATCTGAATTTTGTTTCTTCATCCTTGAATATTTTCAAGTTAGAGCAATTAATTTTGGAATTTGAGTGGATTATTTATAAAATATTACAAATTTTAAAATTTATTTTGAAAATTAGTGCATTCATTTAAAATGATAATTGTGATAACATTGTTTGCTGCTTAATTAAATTTGATATTGATTTAATTTCGATTCTTACTCTTTATGAAATGAAAAGGATTACATATTTTGCAATTTAATTCAATGTTTTGAAAGTGTTTTTTGAAAAGTATAGCATCATGTGTTGCGTATGTTGCAAAATATATTGGAATTATTCTGTTTTAAAAGTGTGTGGTTTCTAAAAGTTTTTAACTATAAAAAATATGATATTAAATGATATATAAGTGAAATAATTTTGAATTTAATTCTAAATTTATTTTTAAGTTTCTGCAATATGCGAAATTTAGCAACATTTAATTTGATGCGTGTGGTAAAACAAAAAGTGTGCATATATGTAATATTTTAGGAAACATTTTTTTTAATTTTTTGAAAATATAAATTGAAATATTATTGCTACAAATTTACAAAAACTAGAATATTAATAGTATGTGATATACAAATGAATATGATTTAATTTCGATATTTAGAAGATGATTATTACAATGTTTATTTAGATATGTGTGGTGGATATTTTAAAATGATATAAGAAATATTTTTTATTTTACAAACTTTTAATTTTAATGAATATTACCTTGATTTGAAATGATAATTATTTAGTTTTGAATTGAATATTATTTAGTTTTAAAATGAAAGTCAACAATTTGTTTTGTTTTGTAATGAAAGAAGGAAAATTTTATTTGAATGTTTAATTGTCAATATTACTACTTAAATTTTAAAATTTGTTTTGTATTTAAAGGAATGTATGTCTAGTTTAGATTATTTCTGACCTCTAAAGTCTCATTTTAAAAAGAAGGAGAATAATTAATATAAATGATAACAAAATATATATAATAAATAAATAATTAAAAGGGTAACTGTATCAGGTTTGACATGCGAAAAATTATGGCACAGTTTATCAACAACCCATACTTCTTCAACTAATTTGGTTAAGAAATTATTGTAGGCTAAGACAATAAGAAAGTAATAATACAAATATTTACTTTTATGCATACATCTTAAATTTGAATAATATTTGTAAACAACATTTTAAGGGGACTTAGTACCTTTGCACCTTCAAAAGTTCGATTTTTCAAATTTGATTTTAAAAAATAGTACTGAATGTTAGGAGCATTTTAAAACAAACCGCGTCAAAATCCGACAATTATTACGTCCTGTGCAACAAAAAATGTAAATGTCTAAAGTGGCTTGTTCTATGTAATGCAATGTAAACAAACCTCTTTTTCTCAGTATGCTATTTTCACACTTTCCCACAGGATTAAAAAAATCTTTTGCATGTAGAGCTTTGAAATTTTACATGAGTGTTATACTTGTAAATTTGTATTCTGTGAACCTCAATTTTGTTAATAGGATGATTAGATTTTATTTTATAACATGATACATGAAAAAAAAGTTACTAAATACAAACTTGATAACTTTTTTAATTTTTCAATTTTTTTTAATGTAAGTTAAATTTAAAATTTGAGGTTTACAGAATAAGGTCATTATTTAGCTTTAATTTGGTATAAGAATTATGGTTCTACTGTACATCTTTCAAAAGTTATCTTGTGGGTAACGTAAGGTAAGCTAATTTATTTTTCAAATTTTTGTACGCATATTTCATGTTGTATAAGAAAATATATTAATTTAATAGCAAAACTTGAGCCAATATTTTAAACTATGCACTTTATTACACAAACTGGCAAAGTTTCATACTGAAATGAGCAAAAGCTGTTGTTTTATGAAGAATTGAAAATAGTTTGTCAAAATGTTCTACTTTTGATTTCGTAAGGTACTAACATAAGTCCCCTTAAGAACTTGAATTTCTATGTCTGTTGACATTTCTGTACCA
The DNA here is from genome assembly GCA_019974015.1 of Nephila pilipes. Lineage (NCBI taxonomy): Eukaryota > Metazoa > Arthropoda > Arachnida > Araneae > Nephilidae > Nephila > Nephila pilipes. The sequence goes on from BMAW01061561.1 coordinate 231,055, forward strand.
TGTGGAAGAACAGATTTAAATTTTAACATGTTCATTCCTCAATCCAGCGATGCATGTGGAAAATGTGAACAATGTTTCGCATACTGAGTCAGAGTCTTGTCATCAGTGTGTCTCCTGTCAACGGAAGTTGTTTTTGTCTCACGTGCCATATTCAATGCAAAGTGGTCCACACACCACTATTCTTTTAATAAATGGGGGGGGGGGGGCCACCCCACCATTCTTTAACTTTGTTGGGTTCAAGCACCACTGCAATTCAAAATTTATGAATCTGGTTAACATGGCACTACATTTCGTGTTGTGTATCAAAATGCAATTAAATTATGAAAAATGTCAATTTAATCATTTTGAAATTTTATATTTGTTTGAATATTATGTTTGAATTACCAAATACCACCCACACATCTCTGTTATTTATGCATTTTTTACAGATTCAAGAATTTATGTTAGCAAGTTTATTACTGAGAAAGTGATGTTAGATTTTAAGCAAAATACCACACACAACATACAGATTTATCTGATTTATTTAGTACTTAATATTTTGATCAATTTATTCAAATTGTTTATTATGCATTCTGTGAAGGTGAAGGGATTTTTGAGGTATAAAGTTATCACATCTTAATTTTTAAATAGGAATTTTTTAGATATAACTTTTTTAAATATAACTCTAGTTTGAAATTTAAATTTAATTCTTACTTAGATATCCCGGTAAGATGAGGTTGTATGTAAGGGTCCAACGCACATCCGAGTCTTGAGGAGGGGGGGGGGAATTTGTAATGATATAACTTTAATTCAATAATTTGTCTTAATAATAATTAAATTTTTTATTCACTAATTCAAAAGTAAAGAGTTCATTCTTATTTCCTAATCCAATTCCAAATTATCCTTTTATTTATTAGATCACGCGCTCAAAATATTTGTTTAATCAACTTTCCCATGATCGAAAATCCGTCGGAAATAATCCCTACTAGAACCTCTGTCTTTTTTGAAACCCCTGAAAACCCCACTGATAGAACTGTGAGATCCATCACATGACAAAATGTCCTTAGAAAATCCCTACTATATAACTTGTGGCACAGCAAAAAAGTGCTCTCTTATGCCCTTCAGACGTCTTCTATATAGCTCATCTGTAATCTTCATAAAGTCTTTCGCTTCGGATTTGGTGGACAAAGTCGGGCTAAGTTCATCAGAACGCAACGCCCTCTCTTTCTGCTAGAATGGATAAATAACCTTATTATGAAAAAATGATTGTTCATATATATATATATATATATATATTCGTATACTCTAAGCAATAACGTGAAGATCCTTCTCAATCTTTACATAAATGAATTTTCCTTACGTCTTTCTTGGAGATAACAGCTTTTGTAATTTGTACTTGATTTCCCCCCGATCTCTTGAATCGCTTCATTGACTTTTTAATGATAACAGCACATCACGCGCTGGCATAAGATCTGACCTAAAGTGAAAAAACATTAGCTGCTACTTTTTGAATTGAGTTTTTGTATGTGAATTTATGAATTTATTGAAGAAATTGACAAGACAAAAAAAGTTTTGCTTAAAAATCTGCTTTTTTTCGGGGAGGGAGGCTGTACAAGTAAAAGGATTACAGGATTGTCATAATGACACTGTAACATGGCATCCTTTCTTTATTCAGAGCCTCTGAGATAAGCATAGCCTTCACAATCCCACGGGTTCGCTCTTATGTTTGAAATCAACCAATTTTTAAAATGGTACATCTAAATCAATAGCTTACAACAATTAAAAAAAAATATTTAGAAATCATAAATGTATTTCAGGAATATAAAGTAATAATTTAAAAATGTAAGCCAATCACTTACACTCTCACATAATGTATTTTAACGTAAGTATTTAAATGTTAAATATTTAATTTTTAGATAAGTATAAAGTAATAAATTAACTAGTTATAATACTGAAAATACCTTTTTATTCAATTAAGGATTTTTTAAGATTGCTCCGAATAATTTTAATTGGAAGTGTACTAGCTACTCCTTCGAATATTTTTGTCAATGCTTCCAACCAAATATGCAAGCTTTTTTTCAGTGTTGATTAAGTAAGGATACATGTGACGAGGTCGTAAGGTTACATGTGACAGAAATTAAACTTTAATAATACTGAACGTTACATTTAATTTCTTCACATGAGTAAATTAAAAGTTTACTTACTTTAGTCCCAAAAAATTTATTCAGTCAAAGCATGAGTTAAAATACATATGCTCTCCCTGAAATTTTTTTGTTGGCTTTGTTTCCTTAAAAATTATTAAAAAATACTAAAAATGACAAAAGAAAACCCAGTTTATTTGTCTTGATTCTAAAACAGATGGATTGATGTGAAAAAAAGATACAAAAAATTTTTAAAAAATATTTCTTACTAAGTGGCACGATACGGCATTTTTTTCCCCTCAAAGTAACTAATTACTTAACCATGAAAATCCCTTATTATTGATTCTATTAAAGTATTTAAAAGCTGTTTTCCAATTGAAAGCGACGCTAGATATGTGACAATCCTTCCTGAGCAGTTCTTACGAATGTAAGAATTCGCTACTCGTACTGTTCTTTGTCTACGAGAGCTCAACAGAAGACAGAACCATAGAAATTAACGGTGCTAAATTATATAATTATAAAGAGAAAAATTTGAAAACGTCATGAATTATAGTACTTTTAAGGCAAGGAAGAAAGAAAGTTCTCCGTGAAATTTTCTTAAAGAATTAAAATTCACTACGCGAAATTGGTTTTCATCATCTTTTAACATACTGACATGCAAAAATAATAGAAATTCTCATGGTTTAATATATCTGAAAATCTCTGTCATTACAATTGTATGACTCTTTTTTCAGATCCAATAAGAGTTAGTCTAATTAAACACAATCATCGAGAGCTTTAATGCACCGGCAAATAAATTGAAAGTAATATATAATTTTATCATTTAAATTGTTCACCTTATGTTGAAAGTGATAAATAACAGAGTGCCGAATTTGGGCTGAAAACAAGCGAAGGATGAGAATGGAGTGCCAATTAGTCAGAACTGATCAGCCATCAGCATCAGTTCTGACTATTTGGTACTCCAATCTTAAATCACTCAGTCTAAGAATCATAACAGGCAAGGTAGCTTAACCCAAAAGATAAAAAAAGCAAAACAGTAACTTCAGACAGCTTAAATAGTTGACAAAGGCAAATAAAGACAAATCAGGCTTATAACAAAAAGTAAGTAGAGTTAGTTTTCACAACGCCTATATTTAGAAGTCTGAAATACGAAAATTTATCATTGAATTCAGGAATCAACCACTGAATGAAAATAGAGTTAGTTTTCACAAAGAAGGAGTATTAAAAACAAAGCAACTTAATCAAAAGGCACCATAAAATGCTAAGATTTAACACTAAAAAATTAAAGAATATCAAGAATCAACCTCAGAAAACATAGCGTTAGCTTACAAAAGCACAAATATTAAAAAGCAATAAAACAAATTAATGAACGGGCAGTCTAAAATACAAAAAGATTATAATTAACACACAGTAATTATATACAAAACATTCTTATTGTTAATAGAACAATATTTATTGTGAATAGAATTCAACTATTGAAGATATATGAAATTTAATATCTGAAAGTAAAAGTGCTTACATTTACCTGTGTGTGTTCCAATAAATTGAAACATGCATCTCTTCAATAAAAATGATTGTTTCAAAGATAATGAAAAGAAAGTACATAAAAAAAAAATGTCAAAAAAAAAAAAAAAAATGAAATAATCAAAATGAGGCTGTAATTATTTTAAAGTAAAAATATTACATCAAAAAAATAAACCAAAAGCATTATTTAGCGAATTGAAATTCAATATTTATAATAAGCAAATTTGACTTTGATACATAAAGTTTAAATAAATAAAAATTATCAATGCAAAATAAAATATTCAAAATGAAGCTGTAACTATTTTTAAGTAACAATGCCATTAAATCCACAAAAATATTTTATTTAGAGAATTGAAATTAAAATTATATATATATATATATGGGGTGGGTGATGGCCGACGACAAGAAATACGATTATTGAGTTTAACTATTTAATAAATATAAGAAGAAAATATTTACAAATTTAATATTATTAAAATATACAATGAAGTTTAAAGATTCGTTATTAGAGTTACAATAGCGCGTCTGAAAATAAAAAAAAAAAAAAAGACATTCATCTTAAATCCTCGTCGTTATAATTAAAAAAGCAATCGTCTTTCGTCATGCGCCATCGTCGACGTCTCCTGTCTAGTAACTGAATGTTTGACTGCTTCCACAGGTGTCTGCATGTGGCGCTAGTGGGCTTGGAACGTCTATCGGATACCACAGAACTAGAGAATCCTGGATTCGGCTGGTCGTCCAGACGACGCTGCAAATATACAAAGAAACAAAACATAAAAAATCGAAACATTACAGAGTTCTGAAAAAGAAAAGGTTATGTTATTAGAGTTCAGGTGTCGTGCTCCATGGTTTCTAGTATTCAGGACACGACCACGTACAGTTGGGTTGGAACAAAATCTCCAACTCTATAAGATTTTGGTTCTCGTTTTCTTAAATTATACGTCTTCCGGTTTTCGTCTTGAATCTTGAAGACCTGCTGTTTCGCATGTTTTCTCAGTTCATTTTTTCGAGCTTCAAAATTGGCTTGAAATTCAGGCTCGACCATTTCTTTTAGCTTGTCCACGGCTCTGACATTCATCTTTGTACCAAAAAGCAATTCGAAAGGTGTTGTGTTTATTCTACTTTGATAAGAATTTATTGTTTGCTGTAGTTCATTTATGAACTTGTACCACTTGGTTGGATCTTCTAAGAATAATTTTAAAAGGACTGATATGATTACTACTGGCATTTTAAATAAGTTGGCTTCGGAAAATTAAGTACAGCTTTCGTTTTTAAAGTAGATAGGAAAATATTACCTTCTTCTATGACATGGCCTAAGAATTTGATTCGATTCTTCAAAAAATGAGATTTCTTAAAATTTATCTCTCGTCCGTATTCGCAGGCAATGTTTAGAATTCGTTTGATGCGTTCGACTCCATCTTTATATGAGGAAGACTAAGTTATAATGTTGTCCATGTAAGGCAAAACAAGGTCATCATTAATCAAAGGTCGAAAAATGGAGTTAATGTACCTTTGAAACACTGCTGGAGAATTACAGAGTCCGAAAGGAACCTTGAGAAATTGATATTGGCCTTCATGGGTAACGAACGAGGTGTATTTTCTACTATCTTTGTTTAAATCAACATGGAAGTATGCATTTTTAAGATCTATAGTACTAAAGACACGCGATCCCTGCAATCTGTCCAATATATCCTCTATCAGAGGAAGAGGAAATCTGTTCATCAAACTTACTTTTTTATATCTCCGGTAATCTATGAAAACACGAGGGGTTCCATTTTTCTTTCTCGCGATTACATCTGGGCTACAGTATTCTAAAGAGCTAGGTTTTACAATCCCTTGTTCTAACCATTCAGTACCCGACCTTGGACAATTTCTTTTTCTGAAAATGGTAATCTACGGGGCTGATGAAATATAGGCCCATTACTTTTTACCAAAATATTTAATTCGACATTAGTTGTTTTCGTTTTGAGCGATATGTAATTCGAAATTAATTATTGTATATTTCTCTAAAAGTATTTGGAACGTCAGGTAAAATGGTCAGTTCAACTTCGTTAAAGGTTACCTCAAATGGTAACACGGATAATGTGTTAATTTCCTCAAAACATTTAAATTTATCTTTGATAATAATTCCATTTTCATTAATTCGCGTTTCATCTTACAATAGAAATTAGGTCCAACGATCCCATCATAAGACATAACATTATATTCTACAACACATATATCTGCATTACACTTAAATTCGTCAACTTGAATGTTCCCTTTCAAACAACCCAATGGTTTTACTCAGCATTTACCAAATCCACTTAAAGTAGAGTTCAATGGAGACAATTTCTTAACATTTATTATATCAAACACTGATTTACGAAGCAATGTTGCTTGACTTCCGGAATCAATAAGTGACTTAACACTTAAATCATTTATCATTACTTTATTGTTAAGTTTTGGTTTGAAAATAACATCTAACTTAGCTACTTCTGGTTTCGGGTTTTCTTTTCAGCATCCCGAAGTTTTTTGGCCAAAGGCCCCACATCCAAAATATTTAAATCTCTTATCCTTATAAAATACAAACCCGCAAAACGTGGTTTGGATCCCCACAGATGAAACAAATTTTATTCTTACGACTTTCAAAATCCAAATATTTCATTCTTTCAGTACCACCACTAAATTTCCCTTTATTCACACTTTCTGTTTTAGAATTAAATCTATCACCACATATTCAAATTAAGGTTTTACTTCATCGAAAGTATTAAACGTATAATTATGATAATATTTTGTTTCTATTTCATCGAAAGCACCTTTACTTTTTGTAGAATTACTTTTTATTACTCCATAAACATTAAGCTTTTCTTTAAATTCTAATAAATTTTTGCATCCGTACAAAATGGTTTTATTTTCTTGTTTATCATTAATCCCTCTTATTACATACTGCATCAAAGCTGAATCTTCTATTTTCCCAGAACTGCATAGTTCTTTCATTTTTAGAAAATATTCTAGAGCGGATTCAGAATTTCTCTTTTTCCTTCTGCCCAAAAGATCATGCAAATTAGTTGAATTTATCTCGAATGAAAATTCAGCAATCAAGGCTTGTTTCAGTTTTCGCAAGGAATTAAATTTCCGGTTCTGTACTCTGTGTCTGAGTCAGCAGGAACTTGGCACAATTCTCAGCTAACGCTTTGTTTATTTTAGTTGTTTCGTTGTTTTTATTTTAAAGACGGACCAGCTACGCTTGTTTCCTTTTTACTTTTTATTTGACCACACATCTAAAAGCTATTTACAAACTCAGCAAATTTTAATCATTTAATAATTGTGAGCTTCAAATTATCAAGAGTTCCATTATTGCCCACGTCAACGTATTACAGAGAAAATTCTCGTCTGCCTTATTCCACAGAAAGCTCTCATCTGCCGGTACAGCGCTGAAGAGCAGAATATCTGCATTAGCGCGCATGCGTCAACATCCCGCCCGGCCTTGCCATGTTCACATGCAAGAACTTACAAATAACATAATTAGATTAATAAATGTAGCACATAATTAAAGTACAATTTGAATGTAATAATAAAATTTAAATCTATAAATTTACACAAATGAAATATAAAATACAATACAAATACACACAATTCACTTAGTATCAATTGGTAGAACAGCTATTTTACTAATAGCTCTTTTAAATTCACCTGATTGAGTTTTAACCTTGACAACTCTCACTTTTCTGTCTGACCCATGATATACTTCTAGGATTCGACCTAAAAGCCAATTATTAATGGGTAAGAAATCCTCTTTGATTAAAACCATTTGACCTATCATTAGATCATTTTTTTCAGTTATCCATTTCGATCGAGCTTACAATGTATTCAAATAATCAGACTTTCATTTTTTCCATGTGTGTTGTACAACCTTAGTAATCTTTTCCCACCGACTGAGACGATTTTCATTTACATTTATTAAATTTGGCTCAGGTATTCATGTTATAGGTCTCCCTATCAAAAAGTGACCAGGGGTCAAAACATCGAAGTTATCTGCGTCACTACTGAAGGGAGTCAGTGGACGCGAATTTAATATTCCCTCTCCCTGAATCACAATAGTTTCAAATTCTTCAAAAGTAAAGTGAAGATTTCCTATCGCTCTTTTAAGATGGTGCTTCACAGATTTTACACCTGCTTCCCAAAGTCCTCCAGGGGCCGCGGTAGCCTAGTGGTCAAGGTCGTGGACTAGCGACCGACGGTTTTCGTTCAGTCGCGGGTTCGATCCTTGGCCGCCAAAAACCCGCCGTGTAGCCGGGGCTGATGCACGTTAAATCTGTTCGGGGCCCAAAGTCCTCCCGTTGGCGTGGTGTGGATGTTTGTAGAGGGGGGTGCCAGCTCAGGTGTCGTCCTCGTCACTTGACCGTGGTTCAAAATTACGAGGTCCGTCGCCAATAGCCCTCGTGTTGCTTCTAGTGCGACGTTAATAAAAAAACTAAACTAACTAAAACTAAAGTCCTCCAGAGTGAGGGAACCTGGGAGGTATAAATTTCCAATCTATACATTCTGACACGAAATATTGAGCTAAATTTTCATCGGGAAAATTAATTAATTTATGAAATTTCTTTAATATTGAGTTTGCTCCCACGAAGTTAGTAGCGTTATCTGTGTAAATTTTGGAGCATTTGCCCCGTCTATTAGTAAAACGTTTAAGTGTTGCTATCAAAGCATTGGAAGTGATATCCGATAATAACTCGAGATGGATGGCCTTCGTATAAAAACAAATGCAAACACAAATGTACACTTTATTTAGAGTTCCCTTTCTCTGATTTTTATATCTGACTAACAAAGGTCAGCATAAATCAAGTCCAGCAATAGTAAATGGGCTGGATACATTTACTCTTTCACTGGGCAAATTCCCCATAATTTGGGAAGAAAGAATGGGTCTGCTTTTACAGTATGTCACACATTGATGAACGGTTTTACGTGCGATGCTACGGCCGCTCAAAGGCCAAAATTTTTGTCGTACTGCATTTAACAATCCCTGTGGGCCAACGTGAAAGAGTCTTCTATGCAAGTTGTTAAAGTAAAGTTTACTTAATTTTGAACATTATGGTAAAATCGCAGGATGCTTAAGAAAATATGGCACGGAAGCATTTTCTAATCTTCCGCCTACGTGAACTATTCCTTCTCCATCTACAAATGGAAACAAATTAGAAATATTACTTGGAATTTCTTTTTTATCAAACAAGGGTCTTTGTGCATGATTGTTTTCAATTTAATTTCTGACTCTTTGAATTCGGCTACAGTTAGGGGCCCAACCTTCTTAGAATTATTCCTACAGTCGTAGATAAATCTGAAAATATAAGACAAATTATTAATAACTTTGAAATAATTATTAGAAAGTTCTAAAAGTTCGTCAAAGATGCTAAAGGTATCGCTATTCAGCAAGACAGTCTCTTCACTTCTTTCAGCTTCAGGTAATTTTTTCCTTTCTTGAACTACAGTCTCTTTCTTATTTTCTTTGAGGTAGTCTAACTCAGGAACTACTTGTTGAAAGTTTTTAGGAAATTCAGGATCTGTCAAAAATTCTGCACCTGTCCACCACCTGGAATTTGTCACCAGACAGTCAGCGCCCAGTCCACGAGAGAGGGAGTCTTCACGGGTTTTCTTTACCAGCACAATGGTACCATGAGTGGGGATCCATTAGAAAGGTTATTTCGTTTACTCGGTTAGCAATGAATTGTTTCCATCGGGTTTTGTTTTCCTTTATCCAAAACAGAACTATTTTGGAATCAGTCCAATGATACTGTAAACAGGATCTTTTAAGATTCACGATCTTTTTCACCTTAGATGCTAGGCGAGCAGCGACTAGAGCTCCCAGTAATTCTAGTCTGGGCAGGGTCACACAGTTTAATGGTGCTACACGGCTTTTTGAAGTCACAAGTTTAACAGAAATTCCATTCCTTGACTTAGTCCTCAAATATATGGCACAAAAGCTATGCAACTCAACATCATCTTCTAGCTAAGTAGAATCTAGAACTAATCGGGGTATTTTTAGTCTTCCTAAATGGGGAAGTTCTTCACGCCATTTTTTCCACTCCTTTTTAATATGTGTAGGCAAAGGGTCGTCCCATTGAATTTCTTCCTTCCAGAGATCTTGAAGGAGGTATTTCATTCTAACGGTGAAATGAGAAATTAACCCTAATGGGTCAAAGATCTTACCAACTGCTTGCAGTATGAAGCGTTTCGTATTTTTATCTAAGGAAACAAATTCCAATAGACTTTTAGTATCCGTAGTCAAGTAATCTTCATGAGTGTTCCATGACAATCCTAGGACTTTTGTTTCATTTGCGCCCAAACTTACAGTTTCCTGTACAGGGTGTACATCAAAATGTTCCTTCTTCCATTGCTCCATTAAATTAGTATCATTAGTAATCCATCTTCTGAGATCCATTCCAGCAGCTTCCATAACATATTTGGCTCTTCGTGAAGTTTGAAGCCCTTCTTCAAATTCGTTACCACCGGAAATAAGATCGTCAACGTAGAAGCTTCTATCTAAAAGTTCTACAGTGTCAGGGAATTCATGTTTATACTTCTCAATATGATGCCTAATCGTGGCTGCGAGAAGAAAAGGACTTGAACTGACACCAAAATTTACTCGATTAAAAAGGTATACCTGTAGTTTGGGCTTTTTATGAACACACGGTTCGTCATCACTACAGAGAAATCGAACGGCATCTTTGTGTTCGTTAGAGAGACATATTTGTAAGAAAGCTTGTTTAATATCAGAACAAAAGCTTGTTTAATATCAGAATTCAATCTAAAATTAATTAATATGTCTAAGAGATTTGGATTTAAATTAATTCCTGGCCATAAACAATCATTTAATGAGAGTTCATTATTTTGATGACTTCCAGCGTCAAATACAATTCTTGTTTTCGATGTTAAGCGTCCTTCTTTTCTTACGGCCTGATGAGGTAAATAATATACAGGTCTTTTTAACTCATTATCTGTAGTTTCGATTTTAACTTCATCTATAATCCCCTGTTCTGTGTAATCGAGAATGATTTCACGGAATTGCTGATATAATTCCGAATCATGACCATAAATTTTGAAAACGTTGTTTAGCCAGGGAATAATTATCGGACAATTTATTATAAGATTTTCTAAAGGGAAGTTGTACGACATAACGGCCATTTTCGAATTCAACAGTTTCTTTAAAAATTTCCATAGCTTGATCCCTTTCATGAACAACTAGATCATCTCGTATCCCCAGACCCTGTAAATCAAAAAATAATTTTAAAGTATCTTGAATAGAGTCATTACTCAACAAAAAACACTGTCCTTGTTTATCAATTTGTCTTTCTTTAAGTTTACCACATGCAATCCACCCAAATTCGCTTTCCTTGAAAAATAACTCTTCATTTAC
>BMAW01061562.1:0-13601 GCA_019974015.1 Nephila pilipes
CTGTTATTTCACTAATTTCAATATGACAATCGACGAAACAAATCCAAAACTAGGAATAATGACGAGATGAATGTCCTTTTCACATTTTAATGAAACACGCACACACATATAACGTCAGAATTTACATTCTATACAAATTCTCATTCCAAATTATCATTTTTACAGCAGCGTTTCAACCACTTCCAAACGAAACAAAATGTTTTTTCTCCTCTTCTGGCGCCCTCACACATCAAGTTTCGTAACACCTGTGTCAACATCAAAGGAGAACATGCAGCTTCATGGACAGGCTGTCCTCTTTCTTCTAAATTTAAACCAAAAAATGAGCCAATTAATTTCTAAGACAAATTGAATATCCCGAAACCAATAGAAAAATAGAAACTACAAAATTGAAAATTCCAGTTAATCTTTCACAGATACTGCGAAAAGAAATCCTCAGATAGAATAACTCGATAGGAGATTTTCAGCTGTAGAACATTAGCAATCTGAGCATAAACAACCCAATGTACATGAAACTTGCAATCTAAATCCAACAACAATCATCCCAAAACTCATAATTTTATGAATCTATTAAAGAGCTGTGTAACTTTTTAAACCTATTCCAAAACTTATTTGAAACTATATACAAGATGTCTTTAATTGAAAATTGTTTTGTAAAAGCAGATATTTTTAGGAAGATTTTTACTCACATAAAAAATGAGTTACAACTGCTTCGGGCTCAGACTTGCATCATGGAATGGAAACAGAGTACGGTACAATCCAGTTATGAGAATTCGTACTCTAAGATATATAAACATGCCACTGATATTTTTTTTCCTTTAAAAAACTCACTTGGATCAGCTGTAAAATTTCTCGTTTTCCAAAGTATCAGTATATAGAAATGATAGACTACCCCCATTGCCACCAGAAGCACTGTTTTGCTAAATAAAAATTTGCTAATAAAAATTTTCTCCTCCATTACCATATCCCCATACTTCAGAAAGGGGCTACTGAAGTCATAATTGTCACTTTAACGCCTCCAAACGATGACCCCAATTTGATTGCATCTATTTATATCCCATCTTCTGCTCAAGTTAATATTGTCTTTAATGTTTTTCTAACGATTAGTCAGTTATTCAACATTTCCATACCCTGCGGAAACTTTTATGCCTGCCATATTAGTCAGGGTTGTTATTCTAATAATTGCATAGGAACTAGGCTAAAACAATTTGGTCGAACAAGACTACTTTGAGATTTCAACTCCACCTAGTACAATTTTGCAAGACTCCCCCTCTAATACTGACTTCGCTCTTGTGCGCCATAATCATTGACCGAAAGAAATCTCTTCTCTCTTGGAACTTGGTCCCAATCACAATCTAATTCTGAATTCCTTAACTAGTAATTAAATTAATTTTCTTAATCTCAGTTAGAAATAATTATACAAACTGGGAGCTTTTTGGAGGACACATCTCAAAAAACATACATTCTACATTAATTCCTTGCTATGGAGAAGAAATTCATAAGCAGATTTCAGATGTGACTGACAAAATTCTCACAATCCATACAATCGCCTTCAAACCTGTTAATAACAATAAAACAATCTAGTTCAATAACGAAATACGAAATCTTCTTAAAAACACAATACAGCTTGAAGAATTTTTCAATATTAAAAAAAATTCCTAATGATAAAAAAAAAATCTGAATGTTCTTCAAATTAAAAGAATAGTTTTTAAATTCTATCAAAAACAATGGAAATATACACTTCTTTCGCTTGATGCTGCGGATGGTACCCTCTGGAGGATAGTCAAAGCCTTATGATTGAAGCAGTTACGCATTTTCACCCTTAAAAGCCAAATCTATGCCGATTTATCTGAAACAGATAAATAGCATCCCAGTCTCTTGAAAATCATTATAAATTTAACTATATTGTTAATTCTGAATCGATCTAAAAATTAGTCCCATTGTTAAAAATGTTTTGAACATAAACATAATTTTTTAAAACCCTTCCTCTCCCTCGTCCTAGATCTTCAAAAATTCTCAGATACACCAAAAAAAAATTAAAATTAAGAAGGCACCAAGAAGGAAAGGAATTACAATCGGAAAAAAATATTTCTGATAAAGTTATTTTCGTAATTACTACTATAATAATTAACATTTTAAACTTTGCAACTTCCCACAGCTTTGGATCACTGCAGTCATTCCTATTTTTACACCAGGTAAAATTCCTAACCTCCCGTACAGCTATCGCTCGATGCGATTGAACGATCTTCTTTATTCAAATAACTTTCTTATCCACCAGCAAAAGGATTTTTTAGAACAAAGTTCTCCACTTCCCCTCAGCTTCTTCGTGTTATAGAACATGTTAGTTCTGGATTTATAAGGGGAAATCAATTGGAATGGTTTACCTTGACATCCAGAAAGTGATTGATGGAGAGAGAGTTTGACATGTGTGATTTATTTATTTATTTACCCAATTTCAAACTTTCTTCTACCTCATTAAAGTTATCTATTCTACTTTCAAAATATATCTTACATAGATGGAGTTAAAAATACTTTCTCACCAAATAAATCTATCACTGCTAGTGTCCTGCAGGAGTCTCAGTTCAGATTAACATTATTTATCATTTTTTAAAATCGTTATTCCAAGCTCCAGGTATATTATTACAGGGAGTCTTAGTGGTGTTGAAGATTTTTTGCGAAACGTACCAAATATAGGCACACTATGAGATTGATTCTTTCTTTGGAAAATTGTCCACAATGTAAATAAAACAAGGGCCGTCTTCTTCTTTCGCAAAAATAAAAAATAATAACCCTGATATATTTTCATCAACAATGTTAAGATCCCCAGGCCTTAGTACTCCTTATATTTAAGTATTACATTGAATAAATCTGTCTCTTCTAAGCAACATATCACATTTATTAAACAAAAATTCCGAAATTACGATTGCAGCGTTTACCCCTTAATATCTTGGAACTGAAAAATGAGAACTGAAAACAATCCTTATCCATACTCTGATTCTCAGACCGATGCTCAGTTGTATTAAAATAGTCTGGGGCATGCTGCTTTCCGTATTAAATCTTTGTGAAAATCACAATATATGATGAGACAAATATTAAATGCTCGATTGCTATCTCGAAATGAAGATATTGAGAACTCCTTTAATACACATCCGATTTGAGATTCAAGGCTTCAGTTGACGGGATCACACTGGAGCACCTGAACGTTATGCTTTTAATTTCCATGTCTGGTACAGAATTTTAAAAAAGAGCTTTACTTCGGCTTTTCCTGCACAGAACTGCGTTTGTGAATTTAAGAAATTTAATATTGTATAAAATTTGGAAAAGAAATTAATGAATTTAATTTAAAAAGCATTTAGTTGTGTAATAATATGATGAAAGGAGGTTGGAAGAGGGGAGTAGGGGTATATATCTGACTTATCAGCCGACCATTGGGGAGGCTGCCATTCAGTGTGTGTATGTGGTTTACTGGAGGTAGGATTTTCTAGCATAGCTAGAGACATCTCGTGGTTAAAAAAAAGATTTAAGGATTGAAATCATTTGTTATCGGATACATTTAGTTCCTTCGAGCGATTCCGAAACTAAAAATCGACGAAAGCTCCCTCTACTGGGAGGGGGGAAGGGGCGTTACTTAGTGCGGACAAAGTACTCATACAATACTGATCATATGGAGCAGAAGAAAATATTTCTCTTATAAAAGAGAAATTACAAGCTTTATTTTTCTTAATTTTCCTTATTTCGCTTGAATTCAAACAGGAACTTCTTGGATGCGTTTAATTTTTTTTCAATTTTGCTCTAATATTTTCCATTTTCTTATATTTATATTTTGACAGCTATCATGAAGTTTGAAAATGACGTCACAGGGTAATAAATATTTCCTCTAGACAGAACTGAAAGAAGTAGAGCTGTTTCCCCACCTCGATTCTTCCCCTTCTAACTCCCCCTCCATTCAAAACAAGAGAAAAAGGGGGTAATTTGATCTCCATCGTTCTTTTACCCAGTATCTTGTAAGCTTTTGCGGTAGGAATCGGTCCCTCCTGAGGCTAAATTGCCCTTCTGTGTTGTTCAAGTGTTTGAAAGCTATCCCAAACTAGGAAGAAACTGGTTTTTTCATTGCTTCAAAAATAGTCATTCTTCCCTTTCGACAACTTTTTTTTACTCCTTTTTTCATGCCTTCTAATTTCAAAAAATCTGTTTCTACTATTTCATTTTTTTCAAAATCGTATCACTTGATTTATAAAAGATCAACAATGTTAGCGATATTCCAAATTTTGTGTTTACTGATTAATTATATGAAAATAAATTTTAATATAATAAAATGTTCTATATACAAAATTTTGCAAAGAACAGATTTTGCCACCCAAAGTGCGCTTTTTTTTGTAATTATTATTAAATTACTCAATTAAATATTAGAATTAAAGTAAACGATAAAATATCGAGAAATGGACGATAGTAAACTTTTCCGATATTAAAATTAAAGGAACCAGTAAATTATTAAATTGATTTTATTTTAGCTAAGTGTAATTAAAATCAAAGCAAATGATAAATTATTAAATTGAATATTATATCAACTACATGTAATTAAAATTAAAGGAAATGACTAATTATTAATTTGAATATATAAGCGAACGATTAAAAATTGGAAAGTGATTTCGTACGCGAAAAGTGATCTGGTTCGCAAAAATTGACCCAACTAAAACAATAGCCCCTTAGGTGGCTAAAAAGCTGAAACCTGGTCAAAACAAATTGCTCAATGAGGTTGCTGTATTGTCAGTATGTGGTTGTATTAACTGAAATAATTATTTGAATTTTTTGCTAATATTGTATCCTATTCTAATTGCCCCAATAGGAAAGAAAATTTATATCAAGGCATTTGCTTTTATTAAGAGTTTGATTTTTGTAACTAAAAGACGCAGATTGTAATATATATTTATTTTAAATTTCATAGTTGTCGTGTAGCTTTTAGAGCGAAATTAATAAAAACTAAAGAAAAAGCAAATTTTATATTTCTATAAATATATATATACACTTTTCATTTACTTTTTTTACAAGATTTTATTTGGATTACTCTCGTATTGAAAACAAAAGTTTTAAAATCATTACCTTAACTCAATTTTTGTTTTTAATGAAACGATTATCTATTACAGGGGTATTCAACCTTTTACACTAAGGGAACCCTTTGAGCTTACCGATTTCTTGAAGGAACCTCTTGATCAAAATGCTGAAAAAATAGGATATCAAAGCTTTATCCTACTCAAATTAACAAAA
The DNA here is from genome assembly GCA_019974015.1 of Nephila pilipes. Classification (NCBI taxonomy): domain Eukaryota; kingdom Metazoa; phylum Arthropoda; class Arachnida; order Araneae; family Nephilidae; genus Nephila; species Nephila pilipes. Next base: position 5,263 of record BMAW01061562.1, read on the forward strand.
TTATTACTGCCTCTTTTTTTTTTTCATCACAACACAAACTTCTTAATAAGATAATGAAAGGAAAGATGGCTAATGGCAATTTTTTTTTTTCTAAAATGTATTCTATCAATGAATAAAAACAACAATATTTTAAATTAAAACAATTCATAAAAAAGAACATTTTTAATGACTTGGCCGTGATTGTTTTTTTTATTTCAAAGTTTTTTAACACTTGGAATAATTGATAAAACCTGCAACCTAATGTCCTGTTCAGCAATCAATCTGTTTCTGCATTTTGTTTTTGTCGCAGCGTACAAAGAGATAACATTTTCTCATACATAGGTCGAAACAAATGACATTATATGTTCCACAACTCTTTTGGTAATTTCAGGATATTCTTCTCTAGAGTCAATCCAAAAATGCATAATATGAACTTGACTTAATTTTAGTTTCAGTTGAGTGCCGATCAGTAATATCAATTTGAGAAATACCGATTGAGCCAAAGAATGGAGACTAATATGTGACCCAATGTGTCTCGATTAATGTATTGGAAGCACGTGACTTTCATGAAATTTAAGATTTTGTTTTATCCAAAAAATATTTATTTATACTTATTTTTCATGAGCAAACTGCATTTAAGAATTCAAGCTTGTATAAAAATTAAAATTTTACTAAAATTTTAGCGCTTTGATTAAGAAAATAGTGATCACTTACAGAACCCCTGTCAAAGTTCCTAGGAACCCAGGTTGAAGACCTCTGATCTATAACAAAGGCTAACAAAAATTTAAGGTAATGATAATTTTAGTTTGTACAGGTAATCACTTTACTGTATCATTAACATCCCATGTATGCATCAATCACTCTTGATAGAAGCTTATAAAAAATCCAATATATCATTTTTCTTTCAAACGGTGTAATAGTTTGGAACATATTAATAAACTGATTTTTTCCTTGAAGTCTTAAATTTAAATCATTCAAATGTTCTGTTGAGTCTACTAAGAAAGTTAAATCTAAAATCCAACTTTCTTCCTCAAATTCATTCACAGGTTTTCCTTTTGTTTCCATGAATAATATTATTTCAGTTCTCAAATCAAATCTTTTTTGAGCATTTTCCCCTTACTGAACCATCTTACTTCTGTATAATTTTTCATAAATAAGGAAAACCTTTTCATCGAATAAATCTACAGACTTGGTTGTGTCTTTTAACGATACTAAAGCAACCATTTCTTTTGCGAAATTATAATGTTCATAGATTCTTCTTATAAGAATTGCCATTTGTGCCATAGCAGAGGCGTCAGTGCTTTCGTCCATGGTTAACGAATAAAATTTAAAATTAGTACAATTGCTTTTTAAAGACTTTTGAACGGAATGAGTAAATTTAATATTTTCATATTTTGCGTTTGGGCTGCATTTTAAAGGCATTTGGGGCACACTTTAGACAAACATGCTCTAGTACGTCATTTATGCAAACAAATAAATAACAAAATCTAAGCTATAATAAATAATATTTTTATAAAAATATGCTATTTAATAGAAAAAAAATAAGACTTAAAATATGGTAACTAATTTTATGAACTTTATAGGAAAGCTGTATTCTTAGATACATCATATAAACTTTTACATTCAAAAAATACATCATATATCTACATTTATATTCAAAAAATAATTAAATCAACCTTGAATTATAATTATATCTCAGTCAAGAGACTTTGCACTCCCCCTCCCCACAAAGGCTGAGATGCAGCCTTTTTTATTTCCTTTTAAGATTCTGAATAATGTTATTTATTTTCAGTCATACCTTAATTCCAATTTACATATGATTTTTTAGTTAATACATAAATAGATAAGTAAATAAAATATTTAATTTTTATACTTGTTTCCCATCAATCCAATAAAAAAAATTGGTTTAAATTGATGATGATATATTTTTGAAAATTGAGTTCATTACTGGTGAAAGCAGGTATCAAATATGTATTGCATATATTTTATTTCAATCCAATAAAAAATTCAGGAGAAATTTATTATGACGTATTTTTGAAAATTAAGTTCGTTACTGTCGAAAGCAGACATAAAATACATACGCAAAAACAAGTTGATTTTTGAAAAGTGGTAAGGTACGACATTTATAGGGTATGGAAAACTATAGCCCATTGAGTGAATAATATTTATTAGTACAGCTTTATTCATTTACTATCTATTTAATAATTTTCATTCTGCATTAGTTATTAGACTAAAGAAATGGGGGAAGCTAATTCGAGGTCGAATTCTGAAAACAAAATTTGTAAGGATTGACTATTTATTAGCATCGTAATTGGAAGAAACATGAGAGCTATTTATTGTTTTTAAATTTAAAACATGTTGGCAGTTCTAGGAAAATAGGACTCGAACACTCGGCTCGACTCAAACATCACTAGCCACAAAATAGCGAGCATAACCATTCGGCTACTCCATACGCTGTTTCAATGCAGTAAGATAATGTTTCAGTTCTTGCAAAATGTATTATTCATGTAAAATTGTTCACATATCTGAGAACCAGAATAATTTTTTTTTCTCTATATTCTTCATTTAATCATAAAAATTCGATATATTTGAATCTAATTCCTACAAAGGCGTTTTTAAAAAATAGTAATAAATGGTAACGCAATCTTTCTACTTAAATATAGTTAAAATGTTTCGTGGGTAATCTCTTGAATAAATATATATAGTTGTGTCAATTGAAATAAAATAGTTACTTTTGGGGTTTAAATATAATATAAACAGTGATACACAATAATAATAATAATACACATGCAAAACAAACACATTGAATTAATATTTTCCCATAGCGATATGATTATAAAATTCCAACACATGTAAATGATAATAATAATAATAATAATAATTCCTTCAAAATCCTCGTTCAGGCTTTCTACTTACAATATAATATCACAGATTAATTGAATTTGAAGAAAAGCTTTAACAGTATTACTAATATAATTTCAGGGATACAAAATGACTAAAAATTTTCATTTACATAATTTTTTGCTTTTTTCTTTTTCTCTTTTCCTGTGCTTCCAGAATCGAAGCTGGGTTACGCATGGGCATCGACCTGGGGTATCGTGGATCAATAAGTTCGGGTAATAGACTATTGAAATAAAAAAAATTCCAATTTTTTTGTCATATTATCCCAAAAATCATTTTCTTTAAATATTTTTTTCTATTTTATGACCTTTTTTTGTCCACATTACAAAAAAGGCAATATTTTTTTTTCCTGCAATTTGCAGTTGCCCCTGAATTTGATAGGTGATTTTTATTTATAATCATGTTTCCAAATCTATCGAATTTCCAGAAGAGAAATTTTTTTGTGGTTATTGCTTCTTCGGGAGTTATGTTTTGGTAAGAGGCAGGGCATTTTACCTCAACAATTCCGTCATCATCAACTACACCATCTGGAGTGGATGCTAAGTACTTTAGTTTTGGATGTATGAACAGTCCAAGGGGGGGAATTATCAAACCCATTGAATTTTCTAAAGCCTTCACAGCCTTCCCTTCACGATTTATTCCGTATTGCATTGCTGATGACCGGAAGTGGAAATAAAGCTTTTTGCTAATTATTCCTTCACAACTTGTGTGGGGAAGTTTTTTGCAAATTGCATCGAAATCTGAAGCTGTAAGTCGCTTTCGACGTTCCTCTCTCCATAGAGGACTTTTTCTTTGATCTACAGTCTTTCTTTCGATGGAGTTTCTTTCTTCAATTGATAGTTGAAGAGTGGAAAGAAGCCTTTCTTTTTTTTCTTTTTTTTTTTGAGAAAAAATGTCATCTGACAAATCTGCTCTAACACCTTAATTTTTATTAGGACCATTCTCTAAAAAAAGACTTTTTCTGCAACGAGGCCATGACATCTTCCGTTTTCTCCTTATTAAATCATTTTCTCTTCTTTCAGTCGATTTCACAAAATTTCCAGGGCTCGTATTGTACATACTTTTATGTACGCGAGACATAAAGGACTCGGAATTATGTGAAATTACAGCTCCACTACATCGGGCGAGATAGCTTCGTCGTAAACAAAAATTTACTCTCTTTCCTCCCATAAATTTTATCACAATGGAGTGAAACTGCTCGACGCAGTTGTTGTTAGCTGAAAACAACAAGTTTTTGCTGTTATCAGCCAAATTGCTCACGACATTCATTATTTTATACAATAGCCCAGATTCTAATAAATCTGGAATCCAGTTTTTATTATTTTTTCTCTGAATGCTCCAAACAGAATAAACACAATTCTGGTGATCTCCAAACACATGGTATGGAGCATTTAAAATATGTTTTTGGAGTATGAAACAGCAATCAAAGTTTACTTCATTTTTTGTTAGGTGCGCAGTTGCTGAAATTACAGATTTTCGCAACCGTAAAATGTTTTTTCCTAAGCACTGTCTCAAAGTTATTGATCCAGCTTTGCTGTCCCTAACTATATCTCTTAACATCAGGCAAAAGTTCCTAAACAAGTGATTTTGGCTCTCCAATTTTTCCACCTGAAGTTCATCGTAGAACCTGGAATCTAACATAGTTTTGTAAACGTTGCTATCTCCATCTCCAATAACTTTTACATATTTTACTCCATACATAGCCACACTGTTTTGGAATCCCTCTTGAATTATATTTGCCTCCATACTCGAACAGCTGCCATGCCAATTTTTACTGCAGCAATGTTTGCCAGGTAATTTGTTTACAGCTGCAGCTCTGGAGCAGACCATGCAATATCGGTTTCGTACAGCCATGTATAAAACTTTCTTTGTCCGAATTCCCACTATTGCAGCCTAAAATTATAAAAGAAACATTTAATAACTATCAAATTTATTTTGGACATTATATAAAATAATAATAAGAAATTAGTTAAGTTAGCAAATGCAAAAACATTCATAAAAATATTTTTAAACATGAATTTAATTCAGTTGTGTCTATTTGATTACATATGCAACATAGCGTTAAAAACTTTTCAATTTCTACAATTTGCAAAAAAGGAGACTTAATCAATAGAAATATACGAAATATATTAAACAAAACTTACCGCTCCGGATAGAGATGAGTAGTTGATTCTATATGATCTCTTGGCCCAGCAACCATCCACAACGACTGTCAGCATAGGAATTCCAACTTTTCCAGCCTGAACTGCTAAATGTTTTTCTTCCGTTGCTGCACAGTACATTTCATTTTCAGCAACTTTCTCCCAAGCTGTAGCAATGTTATCGTGTTCTTTCTGGTACATATTTGAGCTAAGAGGAGGGGTATCTAACGTAGACAGAAATTCTTCTAAATTGGCAAACCCCCACCAATTTTCATTATACCTGAAACAGCAGCAGTATTTACGGGCATTTTCTTACATTCCGGGTCTTCAGCCCATAATGTTTCTTGAAAGTGGCACATTTCACATTTCATTTTTATTCCTGAGTTTAAACCTTTCCTAACTTCAGACATTATTTTCATGTTTGAAAATGAACATTGAAGAGGACCGTGGTTATTCAAATTTTGAATACAATTTATGAAATGCGAAATATTCACAATTCTTCTTCCGCTCAGTGAGTGTTCTATTACTGTCTCAGTGTTTGAAGTACTAGGGGTGCATGTTTTTGAATACAAGGTCGTACTTACAGGTGTGCATTCTTCATAGCACTTTCTTTTAGAATTTCGCCTGAAAAAAAGAAGAAGAAACTCATCTTGTATTAAATGTTGAAATCTAGAATAAACTATATGAAATGTAAGCACAAAGGTAAGACTAAATATCAGTATTGCTTTCCAGGAGAAATAAAGCATTTTTTCCCTAAAATTATGCCAAAATATCAGTGTAGGAAACAAAAGTTAAGTTTAATAAATCGTTTGCTTTTTAATTGTTTGTTTATTAACATTGCACTAAGAAGTGAAACGAGTGCAATCGGTGACAAACTTGGGAATTTTTAACTTAAGTCAAATGACGAGAGTGACACCCCAACCTGGCACCTCCTTCTCAAAACTTCCACACTACACCATGGGGAGGACTCGGGATCTCGACACATTTAACATATATCAGCTCCTTTCCACTATGTATCCATAGAGAAATCAGGACTCGAACCCACGGTGCAACGGAATCACGTTGGCCTTGAGCTTACAATTATGACCTCTCGGAAACTGTGGTCTACTTGCCTCGTGAAAGTGAAGGAATAACATGATATAAGAGGCAAACGAAATTCCCTCATCATAATAAAATTTCTAGTTTGGTTTGGTTTTATTGACGTCACACTTGAAGCAGCACGAGGGCTATTGGCACGAACCTCGTAATTTTGAGCTACGGTCAAGTGACGAGGACAACACCTGAGCTGGCACCTCTCTCTCCTAACTTCCACACCACGCCCTGGAAGGACTTCCAGCCTCGACAGATTTAACATGCATCTGCTCCGGCTGCACTGGGGGTTTGGTTTTGGTAAAGTTTTTATCAACGTCACATAGAAGCAACACGAGGGCTATTGGAGACGGACATCGTAATTTTGACCGAGGTTCAAAATTACGAGGCACGGCGGGTCTTTGTGGCAGCAAGGCTCGAATCTACGCCTCGACGATAGCCGCCAACCGTAGGTCCACGACCACTAGAATACCACGGCCATAATAAAATTTCTAAGAAAACAGAATAAAATTTTAGAAAAGTGTTACTTACTTTTCTTTCCATTCGGAGAATTTCTGTCCTTTAATTTTCTTCGGTATGCTGAAGAATATAATCTTGTCTTGTTGCTTTGACGGTTATTCATATTATTTAATAATTGTAATAAATTTCTGCAACACAAGTTTTATAATAGCAAATGTTCTAATGCACAAATAACTAAATACTGGGAGCATAACAAGTGTATTTCAATTCTGGAGGTACAAACAAAGAATGTTGCACAACAGATTTACAATATCTCCACTGATATATTCAAAACGTATCTAAAATATATATATTGTTCATTTTAATAATAAAGTAATTTGGATAGTGTATTTTTTTAAAATACTCAGTAAAAGTAGCATAAAAAACGAAGGATTACTTCATTTTTTTAAGAAATCGTGTATGAAGCTTACTTTTTAAGCACTGTGAAATACCACATAGATATCTGTATAATAAGTTAGACAAACTTTCAACAGATAATACGCAACTGTAAATAAAGCTTCAAAAGAGGAATTCTCAGATTCCTAGAAATCGGCCGACTTCACCGGAAAGGATCATAAATCTTTTGACGACCTGTCTTTACCATGTATCCTTGCGCACTAAGGCGGGACTTTTAATTTTGCTTTCCCCTCTTTCCTTGTTTACTTTGCTGACTCAACAAATTACATGCAGGGAAATAACTTAAATTTTTTAAAAAAAATATGCATTTGAAAGAGCATAAAAAAAGGAAGGCTTCTGTAGAATTACTTTTTTTTCTTCCGATTATTCAAAGTATTTTTATGATCAATTAAGTGTGCCGGATGCAAGTTTTTAGATCTTTAATAAAAATTTAAAAATACTTGCAAAAATCAGAAAAAAAAGTAACTCCACAGAAGCCTTCATTTTTTAATGCTCTTTAAAATGCACTTTATTCCTTGCAGTTAAAATAAATATTCTAGATGTGAGACTTTAAGTACGTAACTCCATAGGATTAACATTAGGTAGGGAAATTCGTGGTGGCGTAACGACGGGGGCCTTAAACGTCTGGGAGAAGGAAGATCATAATGTTACAAAAACACGAAATCACCAGATGGCGCTTATATCGCGAGGGACAGGGAAAATTTCCCTGAGAGAAAAAAGGGAAAATATAGTACACGATTTTTAAAATCTACTTTTTCCCGCCGGATATTAAGAACCATTTTTTTCTTGAGATAGCGGTAAGTGATTTCTCTTTCATTAATGGTTAATTGTTTTACATAAATATTGTAAAAATTCTAAGAAGTAACTTTTCTTAACATTTTCATCTATCATTTTTTAAAAAGTAGAATAACTCATTTTCTCTTCAATTTCCGATTAAGTTAGATTTTTGATATACGATTGTTTTAAAATTGATTGAGTATAAAATCATGTAATTTCTAACATTGAATGAGTATAAAATCATGTAATTTCTAACATTGAATGAGTATAAAATCATGTAATTTCTATTTCCGATGTTCCCATGTTTAAAATGTTAGGAAAAATACTCGGGAGTGTTTTTACAAATTATATTCTTCCTTTCTGAATTTTTTTTTTTTTTGTATATGTTGTGAAATGAAAATTAATAAATTTCTAGGTTTTAATATTTCTAATCATTGATCTCGTTAATCTATTTAAAATATATTTAATTCGATAGGTGCTTGCAGAATATTGTGGAAAAGGAAGTTCTATTACTTCATGAGTATTTGGTATTATTAA
>BMAW01061570.1:0-19035 GCA_019974015.1 Nephila pilipes
ATATATAATAAATACAGCAAATAAATTATACGAGGTTAATTCAAAATATACCAGAGTTTCAAAAAGGAAATGAAGTATTAGGAAGGAGAAATGTGGTTTCGTTTTATTAACGAAGCACTAGAAGCAACACGAGGTCTATTGGCAACGGACCGAGTAATTTTGAGCCTCGGTCAAGTGACGAGGACGACACCTGATCTGGCACCCCCCCCCACTCCTAACTTTCATACCCCACCAAAGGATTTAACTTTTATCAGCCCCAGCTACATGGTGGGTACTTAGGGACATCAAGACTCGAACACACGACTCGATGAAAATTGCCGGCAGCGAATCCGAAACCTATAACCACTAGGCTATAACGGCTACGTGAGAAATGTGAATGAGGTGACAGGTCAGGTATTGTACAGTAATCGTTTTTCCTTTTTCTTAAGAAGTCTATGAGTATGTTCCTAGAGTAGATAAATTTTATATTCTTCATAATTATGGGTCTTTATGCCTGAAGAACGGCATGTTTGAGTCTTTGAACTAGTTAATGGTTCTGGAGCTATATCAACATGTCGAAAGAAAAGCAGGAACTCCAACTATTCACAATTCTAAAGTTGAATGGCTTCATCTTTCAAACATGGATTCAAAACCCGATAGCGCAAGTAAAAAAAAGAAGCAAGTATTCATATAAACTAAGGAGCTTTCTCGCACGCGACTGTTTACCAAGGAGACAGTCAGTTCCTCACTTTAATTTCGAATTCTAACGACGGAAAATTTGATTGGTCAACTCTGGAAACAAACTTTGAGCCAACACCCAGAACTGGACTGGTTGGATATTGGCTGAAGCTTGATGGGTTTTGTGAACTAAAATTTAAAGATGACGAAGAAAACATAGGGATATTCTGCAAGCGAGTATCGGAAAAGAAGCTAATAATTGAAGAAGTTGGTTTGATTGATTTATTGGAGCTATGGGATATAAAGCAACATAGGCAGTTATCCCATTTAACATATTCTTTTAATTCAATAAATATCAAAATATTTCATCTTCTGCAAGAACACTTCGCTAAAATCAAAAGAAATAATAATAAAAAAAAAATCAAATCAAATTGCAAATCAAAGGAATATGTTTCAAATCACTGACACGGTTACAGGTACTACATTGTACACTATCATTTAAATAGAATTTGTGTAAAAGCCTTGGGGTTATGATAATTTTGCTGATGATTCGAGTGCTTAGTATTTCCTCTCTTCTATTTTTTTTTGTCCCTTTGGATATTATATTATCTATGGTGGGGATGGTCCCTAAGATTTTGAAATATTTGCTTGTATAAAAGTTTTTATTAGTTCTTTTCAATCTGTCATGGAAAATATAATTACTGATGTCTTCAGAGGAAATCCAGTCAATATATACATTGGATTCCGTTACCGATTTTTCGAGATAATCCACCTGTTCTTTCCAAAAATTTTTCAAATGTCCTGGAATCCAAAGCAGAATTGTCTGAGTATGAAAATGCGACTGAATGAATATTTTATTGGCTAATTTAGGAATGACTTTTGAGAATTTAATGTTGTAATTTTTAATGCTAATAGCACAGAATAGCTATCGGAGAGAATTAAAAGATTTTTGATTAAAACCAGTTAAATTATTTAGGGCTTAGTATATGGCAAGTGCTTTCGCTGTAAATTTACACTCTATAGCAACAAAAAAAAAAAAAAAAAAAAAACCGGCGCTTTAAGAATGAGTTGCCCAATTGTAATGAAATTTCGTTTGCAAAGACACTTGAACCGAACATGCAAATGATTAAAATTTGGTTTTCCATGAATGAATAGCGGGAGCTACAGCGCATCGGAACTGCGCACTCAGCAACTGTATATTAGAAACGATTCTCACCTGATGGTCAAATTTTCTATTGCATTATGATTTAAGATACTTTTCAACAACTGAAAAAAAATGCCTCGCCTCAGGATTTGAGCTCATTACGAGCAACTGTTAGAGTTTGAAAGAGGTCGTATCATTGGATTGAAAGAAGCAGGTTGGGCAAATCGGAGAATTGCTCGTCATATGGGTCGAAGCGATGAGGGGATTAGAAGATGCTGGCAAGAACGGGTGGACAATGGTAGATTTAAGCATCATGATGGTAGCAGTCGACCTAGGACCACAGTAGATCGAGAGGACAGAGGTCCGATCAGCTATCACAGCGCCTTATTCATCGTTATCAACCATCAGACGTGCGACACGAGTGTCCACCATGATCGTTCACATACGGCTGATAGAAACATTAAGAAACAATACATTAAGAAAAAGCATATTGTGGTGCAATCGAAACTATATTTCCCATTCATAGAGTTCAAAATTCAGGAATTCTTATTACAGTTCTTAGAAAGGGACGAAAATAGCGTTAGCAAATTGTAATGCAATCCAAGACAGGGATCTGTGGGAAGAAGCTTTTTATAAAAGCAAGTTTTGAAATTCCAATTTTGAGTGCCTTCACTGAAAATACTGCTGAAGAAAACGAATTCGTTGAACTTGTCAAAATCAATGGAAATTGAAGAAAATTTGTGTACTGTAGATATCAGTGAATACATAAAATCTTTTATTTCAGCTGCAATTTCAGCTGTAAGGGGGCCTTAACAAAAATACCTTGTAAAGCCATGAAAAAGAATCAGACGAGAGAAAAATGCGAATCTAAAAACACTATACACATGCCTTAAAATACACTTCCACATAAAAAAATCATTATAACTATTGTTGACAGAGAAGGACTTAAGATCATCAGACATTAATATTCACGTGGAAAAAAATGCTTAAATTGCACAGAATTTTAAACAGAACCGTGTGACGAATTATTTTCAGTAAATTTCTGTTGTTCCTTTCATATATTTTTACAATAATTAAACTTTTTTAATTAAGAACTTTCATCTTTCATTAACTTCAAATTCAGATAAATACCTGTGACTATGTTACGCACGAGTATATATCATTTACTTAAAGCTTGATATAACCTGCAGTTCTCTAATTAAAATACATTTCGTTAGCATGTACCCTCTGAAGAAGGGCACCTATATTTAAGGGAAGAAATATCTGATCCGGTGGGTGTCCCTTATTAGAAGGTATTATTGTAGTTCTGTTGTAGTTGTATAAAAATAAACGGTGAATTCAGAATGAACAGCATTCACTGTTCTTAACGGATTTCTACACTATAATCCATGATTTCCAATAGAATTCACTTTTTTTAAAATTAATCCAATATTTTTTTTTATTAGAATTTAGGAATATGTTTCGACTATGTTCATATCCAAGGAAGAAATAAACCATTTGGCCTCGTATTCGAAGGAGTCGCAGGTATTAGTGAGATGATGATATAATCCTGTAACCCTGTAGAGTGCTATTCCTTAGGGGCTTTCCCTTCCCCTCCTTGAGAGCAATCGCCCTCTCTTTAATGACTAACGTGAGCAGTACTTGGGAGAAACTAATTCACTTTACTTCATTCGTTAAAAGAAACTAAAATGATTGCTTTTTTGATATTTTATATATTTCATCACATTAGAACACTGACAATTCTGAAAGGAAAGATTCTAAAGAGATATTTTTGGAAGGACTTAATTAATACGGATATGATAAAAATTTTCAAATTTTTTTTGTAACTTCAAGGAATGACCCCAAATTATCATCGCTGCCATTTAAGCAGCAGTACCACATCGATTATTGTAGTAGGTTTCTATATAATGCACTAATTTGTAACTGCAAATAATTTGTATATAAATGCAATTTTTGTGAAAGATCGCTACCTTCTCAGAGGAATTATTAAAATGTGTAAGCTTTTTTTCATATACAATTACATATTTTTTTTTTAAAAAAAATGCATTTCACCCTTAAACTTCGAGTGAAATTTTAGGGTATGTCGGAGATATCCAAGGAAGTATAGGACGTATGGACAAATTACGATAGGAGGGAAAATTAGGAACAATCTACGGCGATAGAGAAGCGGCAGCGTTGTTTCGAACCCTGGACCAAGGGGTCCGAAGTTGACAGGCCTACCAATCAGGCCGAAAAGATATCGCGTCGGGCTGGTTGAGTAAGGCCTTTTAACTTCTAACGTTGTAGTAGAAGAGAGTCGCTGCAAATCCATTTTAAAAGGAGCTTTTCTATCCTCAACGTCTTTCGTTGAAAAAATATGGCTAAAGTTTTTTTTACCACTGAAAGCGGAAATGTGATTTGGCATCTTAAACCCATTATAGAACATCTCATTGAACTATTGTCGAAAAAGAAATATTATTTAAAACTAATTGATATGACGTGACTTTGCTTGGATTAAACAGGTAAATCTTAAGAATTTCGGATAAAATGAGAAGATTTAAAACATATATTTGACATATATATTTAAGGAGTTCTAGTTAATAGGTGCTAAATAGCCTTGAATATTTTAATAACAGAAAATAACAAAATATTTAAGAATGTTTTAGTTATTTGTTAAAGATTATGTATAAAATAATAAGTTAACATGGACATGATGCGTACTATAATAAAAGTTCTTTTATAGAAATATTAATTTCGATTACATTATTTTTTTTCGAATTGAATTGTAATACACAGGTAAAAGCTTAAATTTTGATTCTGTAAAATTTCATTGTTATATTGTAACAATATGTTCAATATAAATAAGGAAAAATTACGTATGAATTGCTGAACTTATAACCAATTATCCATTTTTTATCATTTCAGTTTCTCTTATGTGAAAAAACAATTAAAAATATTACAAAATCATCAGTTTTTTTATTCATTTAAAAATGATATTAAAATAATAACTTCTTTACACCGATTTTGAAATAAAACATATTCTTAAATATATAAAAAACACTCTTCAAAAAAAAAAAAAAAAAAACTAATTTTAAGCTTCACTAAGCTTACTTTTTATGTTGCGAAATTTAAATAATTAAATTTTTTTAGATTTAATTGTATAAATTAATCTTCATCATAATTGTTATCTTATTTTGACTTCATATAATCATCCACATTTTTCACCAATTATGTAGTTTAAAAATCAAAGAAATTATAAAAAAACATTCTTTATTTTTCTTTTGCAAATAAAATAATATGATTGCAGATAAATAAAATAAAATAAATGTAACATAATTTTAGGAAATTAATTTCTTTTACGGAATGAATTTACTTATTTTCTTATTTTTATAGAAAAAATATTGAGTTTTCAACAACTAAAAAATAATAAATAGAAACTGGTACAGCTTTCTTTAATTGTTTAGCGGGGTAAACTTCGAACTCTTTTCTCTGGTGCATCCCCAGGGCGGTAAGAAAGTAACAATATCACACACACATACATTATATTACATATATATTAAAGCCTTATTTAACCACATTTATATTAAAGCCTTATCTATGAAATTAACCAACATTTAAACTGATTTTTCATTTTAGTTGAAACTATAGAGAAGATTACGTATAATAATATATGAAATTTTTTGGAAACCTTACCGAATTCAAAATACAAACCTCTATACTTGAATTAAACTTTGCAAGTAGAGTAAATAATTTGGTTCGTTTTATAACTAATATCCTGGAGAATAATTGTATAAAATATGGAAGCTTTTAAGACAATGTTTCCATATTTTATACGACTATTCTCCAAATGAAAATAATTTTAAAATTATTTAAGTTATTGTGTTAATAGTATTTTATTTTGAATAAAAACTTGATTTTGTAATAATCATAAATAAAGTAAAAATCATCTATAAATTTTTTTTAAATTTTCCTTTATTAATTTCATCTTTACACTACACATAAATTTTTTATTATTTTATTGTTTAATTTTCTTAGTATTTTAGTAGTAGGAAAGGATGTCTTACAATTTCTTTTTCCCACATTTAAATTAATTTAAATCGAATTCTGGTTAGACATGTATGTCTAATAATAATTAGATTAAATTCTGTCGCACCTAAAAATATTATTCTTCCCAATTGGTCTCTGATGAAGCCGAATGTAAAATGTAGATGGGGTGAAGATGGAAAATGAGCAACTCTAAATATTTTTCAGACTTTTGATTCAAGACAATCATTTCTAGCAACTACCAGTTTCAAAAAGTAAACGTTTCAAACATGAAGTTTAATTTCCTATGTAGAGCTAAGAGTTCTTTGAAATTGACTTTCAACAGCTGGCAAACTACTGCGAAGGTTTACTCTATCCGTTTTGATGGGATGTTTACAACTTAGACAGAAAGTTCTATTCCCCTTACAGGTGAACGAGTTCCTTCGAAAACGTTTTCGCAAATTCAATCGACTAGAACCGACAAAATACAATAAGAAAACTAAAGAATAATTCACTCTGAAATCCCCTTAGATTATAGTAGACGGAGCTGTCTTCGAACCACTCGTTCCATTCCAGTCGTTTTTTTTTTTGTCCGGAAAAGGTTTGTGTAACTATCAAATGTAATACAGAACCCTGATTTCGTAAGAAATACGTCCTTAAAACGGAGCATTATACCTAAGTGGTTTTTTCTCGTCATTAAACATATTTTTGCTTTTATGGAAAATCATTTACGATCATGTAGATTCGATCTATATACACTCATGTCCGTAAAATAAGGAAAATACCAGATGAAGTAAATAAAGTTTCAGAAATAAAACAAATGTGACTTATTCATAAAGACTATCTATTAAACAAAAAATGTAGAAAAAAAAAAAAAAAAAGTCAGTGTATGTATGATACTATAGAAAAAACTACGATTTTTGCTCCTTAGAGCAATTACAAAACATATCTCCCTTACAAAAACTCACCATTACATGGTTGGTATGATGGTTAATACCTTATATATATCCCAGACGATGAAATACAATCCGTACAATGCTTAAGCATGGTGAGTATCAAATTATCGAACTGATCTTGGGGAAGATTACTCCACCCAGCAAGCAATTCTCTCTAAAGTTCGGGTACAGATGTAGGAGGCGGTTGACGGGCTGAAACTCGTCCTCCAAGCATGTCTCACAATGCTCTATTTCATTCAAGTCAGGTGAGAATGCTGGTCCTTCCATACGGATGATATCCTCAGGTTGAAGTCATTCGTTTACAATTTTTGCACGTGAGGACGGGCGTTGTCATCCATAAACACAAATTCTGTGCCCATGACACCCCTAAACAAACTTACATATTGTTCCAATAAATTTGGCCTGTCATGGCTACGATTTGAACGTGTACATCTGTTCTGGGGCACAGTATAATTCCATCCAAACCAGCAATCGTGCACCACATTAACGGTCTCGTTTAATGATGTTGTCTTGGTGGTAGCGTACACCTGGTGATCTCTATATAAAGTCCGACATGAATCAGACTGCAAGCTAAACCTGGATTCATCGGAAAACATCACACAAGCCCACTGCGACGATGTCCACAATACATGTTCTCTACTCCAGGCTAACCGCTGGCGACAGTGAGTTGCCGTGAGCGGAACACATCTGACAGGCTTGCGAGCATATCGACCAATATGTCTCAAACGTCTGTACACGTTTTGCCTTGAAACTGTAGTACCCATGGCTGAAGATACCTGACGAGAAAGGTCTGATGCTGTGCTCCGTCTGCTTCTTCTTGCAGTTACTTCCAAATACCGGTCGTTATTAGGCGTTGTAACTCGGGGGCGATCTGTACTGTATATAACGTCTACTGACATTTCCATCATTTTGGAATCGTTTCCTAAGCCTAGAGATGACACTTAGGGCGATTCCAAGCTCCTCGGATACTTCCATCTGAGTACGCCAACATTCCAGGTGGCTGACAATTCTACCACGTAAAAAATCATCCACATCCATCCTCTGTATCTTAACTATTCGGTTGTGAGACTGAGCGGCTTATTGAACGCTTGAGAACAATTTTACTTCTTTTCTACCGTTCCTTATATACACCTTTCCTCATTGTGACGCATTATCGGCGTCATCTGATGTCTTCCATAAATTTGCATATTATTCTTGAAGTTATGGGCGATAATTCTACAGGTGAAATTTTTACTTTAGAGTTCAATTTCCGTGTGATTTTGAATTATCCTTAATTTATGGATATGAGTGTACATTATCATACATATAAATGAATTATGAATTGATGAAAATTTTCGTCAGAGGTCGGTAACATCAGGAACTCATAATTTCTATTTTATTGTGTAAGAAAATTGAAAGATATTTCAGTTCTTTTCACAAATTTTCATTTGCTTGATCATAATTAAAAAATATATGTGTTTCAGTGAGTAATATTCAGTAAACCTACATATTTATATAGATTCCACTGAGGGAACATTTCTGGGATATGCAACTATTTTTTACTTATTGATTAAATTCTAGTTAAAATATTAGTTATTCATCTCTAATACTTTGTTAAAACAGAAAAAAATTATAACACTTTCTCAAATATCACATATGTTCGCTTCAATTTAAGATTTAGTATGCGTACCTCAATATTTGATAACGGTTTCTTCTGAACCGGAAAAATTAATTCATTAATCAACAATTTTATTTATCATTGAATGAAAGTTAAAATAAGCCTTAGAATAAAAGTAAAAATCCTGGATCTATGACAAAGATTTTATCCAAGCACGATAATATTCGTTTCTTTGATTTCATTATTACAATATTCAGATTTTTGTATCATTGTTCTGAAAGCAGCTCAGATGTCGACCTCGTCATCTGAACGTGGTTTGAAATTGCGAATTTCAAATTAGGCATATTGGTTGTGGCTAAGGAGCCTTTGTGAGGGACAGATATGAACACCTGGAAGCGTTCACTACAACAAACAAACATTAAGCTTTAAAACATTGGGTGATTTCATGGGATACAGAGAAACAAAGGCTTTTAATCTACCGGATTCTTGGATTGCGATGTATTAACTATATATGATAAAAAAACAGTTTTTAACCATTTCGATTGATTGATTAATGCTGCACTGAGAAGCAACACACGAGGGCTCTAACTTCGGGATGTGTAATATGGCTGGCTGACGTTGCTTGTAAGTACGAAAACGTATTTTGAAACTTTTTACGGACAAGTTGGTCACGTTTCTTTAAAATGTTTGATTTGATTTCCATTAAAATTTTGCTCTTTAAAATTAAAGACTGAGGTATCAACATTTTTTTTAATTATAAAAGTATTTCGGTAAAATTACCTTTTATTTTCCCTTCTTTTCTTAACGAATGGACCCAAATCGGTCCATTCGTTATCTGTAGTCTAAACTATGGACGAACGGTTGTCGTTTCCAATGGAGGCCACGATGGAAGCAGGAAATAATAAATATTTTAAAACAATATTGAGTGATAAAGAACTTGTAACATGAGTAGAACATAGTAAGATAACTGAAATAATTTTTTTTGGGAGCATAATCAGAAGTATTTTCATATTTCAAAGGCCAATCCCCTATTATTACAAGCAGAAGTTAAAAACGAAATTCTAGGACATGAGAATATCCTAAATATATCCTTTACCAGAAATGGCAAAATAAAATTATCTACCTCAAATCCTGTGTGTGCAGAATAGATCTCATCATTAGAAAATTTATTAAATACCCCAATTAAGGCTAATATCATAAGGCTAGGAAGGAATCAATTCTCGATTCCTTTTCTTCGGAATTCCTCTTAATGCATCTCTGAATGATTTAGCAACCGAATTACGAGACTCAAATAATATATACTTTGTACAGATCCGTCGTTTCTGTACAAAGTTTTAGATATGGAACAAATTCTTCTGTGTTAATTATCACACTGGGAGCAATAGTACCTGAAAATGTTAAACTCTGGTTTATAAATAACAAAATTCAACTTTTCATAAATAAACCTAGACAATGTACTAAATGTTTCAGTTTTCTGCATCAATCACAATTTTGTAAGCAACCTAAAACTTGCGCGAATTGCTGTACATCCCATATAGGTGAATGTACCTCTAATAAGAGTTGTATCAATTGCAGGGAAAATCATCCAGCTAATTCTCCACAATGTTCTATATATATTTAAGAAAAGCAAATATTAGAATTAAAAAGCAGGTAACTCTTAACACTTCCGGAAGCGAGACGACAATATCGAGATACCAATACTGAGAATTATTCCGCAGTATTAAAATGTCAATCATAAGCTATTAATATGTAGGAACAATTAGATCAAAATTTTTTAAAAAAATTGTTTAATTCTTTTCCAAATGTATTGGAAAAAACAATGGCAGTCCTCATGGAGGTTATCCAAAAGTCAATAGAAGCGATATCCACACGTTTAAGAGTTGGCGTGGTGTGGAAGTTAGAAGAAGGGAGTGCCAGCTCAGGTGTCGTCCTCGTCACTTGAACAAGATTCAAAATTACGAGGTCCGTTGCCGATAGACCTCGTGTTGCTTCTAGTGCTTCGTTAATAAAACGAAACCACATTTCTCCTTCCTAATACTTCATTTCCTTTTTGAAACTCTGGTACATTTTGAATTAACCTCGTATAATTTATTTGCTGTATTTATTATATATTTGAATTTCTCGCTGTTGTTGAATTTGTAAATTTAACATCAAATACATATTCAATAAAACTATGATTCAACCGTAGTATTGAGGGTAAAAGTACGAAAGAAAAGTTTAGACAAGCCTCTTTATCCCTTACATACTTCTCAAAATTGAAACTCTATTTTAACAACCCAATCATTTTAAACAGTTTCGAAATTAAAAAAAAAAAAAAAGTATATCATTTATATTTTTATTGAAGAAGTTTTATTAATTATTTGATTTTATTAACTATTATGTAGTGCAGTTTTATTTTTTAAATGGCTTTGTTTCAGTACATAGCAATGTGAATCTCTCTCTCTCTTCTCCCCCCCTCCATATGCAGCATTTTTAACAACGTTTACTAGTAAAACTATTTTTGGTGTCTCTCTCTCTCATAATTCAAATTGTGCTCATTTTAATAAAATGTGTCTTTCCCTTTTTCAGATTAAGAATGTACTCTTAATTAATCAAAATTCTAAGAGAATATCTTAGAAAAACTGTTAATAAATTTTAGAAATTTAGACCTCGTGTTGCTTCTAATGCGGCGTTAATAAAACCAACCAAAGCAAAACACATTTTTAAGCAACATCCTAAAATTCAGGACTCGTACTACATCCCCAACCAGAAAAAAAGGCACTTAAAGTGATAAAAAAAATGTTGATAATCAAATTTCATCTATGTACTTTAGTAAAGAAGCATCTAATAATACAGAAAAAGGATGAAAAGAGACGAAGTAATCAAGTTTGTATTCATGTTCACACATTTTTCCAAGTTTGCACTGTAGATAAAGAAATCTGCATTTTCTTCTATTTTAGTTATAAATTCTTGAGGGAAGGATATAATTTACGAGAATTAAAAATTTCCTTTTTTTTTCTTTTATTCATGAACCTTTTACAGTGGAACTGTAGAAGCGTACAAAATCAATCTATAGGGTTAAATATCCTTCCTTTCTCCCAAGTTACGTTTAAAATTTTTTGAAAAAAAGCATTACATTTTTATAAATTCAAGAAAGATAAAAAAAAAAAAAAAAAAACTCTATTTGAAACTAAATGTTGCTTGTGATTTTAAACATTATTTTCCATCTCCGACTCATTTACGGTATAACAGGCAAGCTTCTGGTGGTGTCCTTACCATTAAGGAAATAGTGCCTCCAAACTACCATTTATAGACTTGATTGTAGATACATTAGGAACCTTACTTATTTCACATGTGTAATGGCAGAGGTAACCCAGTGGTGATGGTCGCGGACTCGAGGCTGACTTTGTTTTCGTCGAGTCGTGGGTTCCAGCCCAACGTGTAGCGGGGTTGATGCATGTTAAATCTAGTTGAGGTCGCAATTCCTCTCTTTGGCGTGGTGTAGAAGTTTGGAGAGGGAAGTTTCCACACATTTGTCATCCTCGTTACTTGACCGAGCCTCAAAATTACGAAATTTGTCACCAACAGCCATAGTGTTGTCTGCCAGTGCGAATTTAGTAAGCAATCACATTAGAATCACAACACATGTAATTTTGTTCAGGACTTTCCCGACCATCTTTTAAATTGTATTGGGCTTGACAGAGGAGACTTATTTACTACATCACATCTCGTTCACCAATTCCTGAGGATATTTCGTCTAGTAGAGTATTCTAACCTTCGACAAGAGCATGTGAAATAAGTCACAATACACAAAATTATCATTAAATTTTTTAAAATTAAAATATTAACTAATAGGCCTGAAAAAAATTTGTATTTCTTTTGTTTAAAAATATCAGCTATTTTTCATTCCTTAATATTTAAAGAGATATTCATAGAAATTTTCATATTTCAAAAACAAATGAAGTAACAGCGTAGGAAAAAAAATTAAAATTTGTTACAAACCGATACTGATATTTGCCGATTTTTTCAATAGTCATTTTCTTTTGAATTGGAAAAATCGATATCATGGAAGTCCAGCCAAAGTTTGGCCTTCAAAATGTCTGATAAGGTAAAATAAAGCATATTTTGTGTTTCAATAAATTTCAATGAAAGCATATTTTGTGTTAATAAAAAAGACACGTAAAGATTCCGGTTGCTAAATATATATTAGAAGTCAAGTTTAGAATACATATTTATAAACATAAGTTTGAAATTTTATGAGAAAAAATAAATTTCGTAAAAGTATTTATTAAGATATTAAAGTTTAACGCTGGTACCTATAAAATTTTAGCAGGCTGACACATTATATAGAAAGGTGTTGCAAAACTGAATTGGACTAGTATATTTATTGTTGTGTGTGTGTGCATTGACTCACTTAAAATTATAACTGTTGTTAATATGATTTATTTAAAAATATAAATGTCTTGTACATGAAAGATTTTCGTAATTTTAGAACCAGTTTTGACGTAAATCATTGAAAATTTAATATCTCGAAAAATAACCATTTATTTAGAAGTATGTTTCAAGACATTGAATTGTACCTCTTTCTTCTGTATTATGAGTTACAGAGAAAAAAAATAAGCTGAGTTTTTTAAATTCGTCAATATTTGATTGTTACCTTCCAGGTTTTTTTTTTTTTTTTTTAACAATTTACATTCCTGGCAATGTGTGGTACTTAAGTATTGCAACACTTGTAAACTGGCTGTGACATTAAGCTACTCGCTCTACTTTCTTTTCACTAAGCTCGGGGACTTCATAGTAATTTGAATTGTATAAAATTACAATTTCTTTCTAACCAAAATAGGAAAAAAAAAAAAAAAAAAAAAAAAAAAACCCAAAATTAACGTTTTGGATTGAAGCGATTCTTTATCTAAGTACTAAGCTACTGTTGGTGAGAATTGATGGAATCAGAATGAGTGATATGGTAAGCTAAGATTTCATTTTTAAATCATACTTGAGAATAGATTAGTTAAGTGGAATATTCGGGAGATCGAATCTTATTAACATTCTTCAGTGTTTATTTAGAAAGTATTTTATCTTGCACTTACACATCTTCATTGGGAGTCTAATAATTATTAGCTATTTAATTAGACTGGAAGATGTTGGTAGAAATAAATAATGAAGGAAAGTCGTCATATGGCTTATTAGTAAATTGGGAAATTTGGCCTTGAATTTTTACCGGCAATTTTATATTGTTTTTACCGGTTATTTGGTCAATTCTGTACGTAACTATAATACATTTTTCTTTCGACATCCGTGAATTGGTTATTTATGATAGAGGAACTGAATGTATTCATCAAAGTAGAAATACAACATAATATAATCCGCCTTTAGCAAAAAATATTGATAAAATCGGTAAAAAGATTTAGAGTATTTTCAAGTGGATAATATTAGAAAATAAATATATTCTAGTAGTGTACGATTCCTTAATAATTGATAAACTAACAAGAGTGGAATTGGTAATAACTTTTTCTATGGTGGGATAATTCTGTATAAAGATTGGATCACAATTAGAAGATAAGTGTTGATAAGTTGTGTTTCTCCTCTGCTTATTTTTTAAAACATGTTGACAAATCACGTGTATAACTATAAATTTTATAATTGTTTTCATTATGAAAAATTACTCATGCATAAGTATTTTACTGATAATATGTTATAAAATTGCTGAATTTTATTTATATCATTTATGCTTAGAATACAATTTTTTCATGTACTTTTACATAATGTACAAAAATAAAATAAAGTATCTTATTGTTATGAATTTTGATTTCATTTTGAAGGCTTAGAAAACTCTCGGTAATTTTCCAGTATACAGGCTCTTTTTAGAAAATTTTACTAAATAACCAGTTATAGAAAAGTTATTAAACTTGCAATCACTACAGAGGTACCTTACGTGTACTTCACATATTACTCAAATTAGAGGAAGATTAATCCTCCAAATTGCATCGTACAAAAATTCTTCCATTTATTGATTTATTATAGGATGTCCATTTTATTTCTTTGTCAAAAGTAGTGTGAATGACCCGTGACATAATCCTATTACCCATCTCATCTGTCATTTTAAATGTTACTCGAATCACAAATTTAAATTTCAACTTAAGTTAAAACATAGATAAAGTAATTAAAAGAGTCAGTTACATTTCAATAAAATTTATTAATGCTCTAATAAAGGAAATTGTCTCAACTAGTTTCAAGGCCCTTGCCGCTAATACTAACAACTTATACAACACAGTAAAGAATACATATACCTGAATACGATGCGTGAAATTCCTTCAAATAATCAATCAATCAGACAGCGTTGGATCCTAGTTCCAACAAATCACATAAATACGCAAGAAAATTCACACTGGTCTTCTTCCTATTAAGGAAACTTTATCTCCCTCGATTCAGTTCTCTGTTACTTTTATACGACTTGATTAATCTATTCTCTCCTTTTCTAAAGTTTACTTAACTTTCATAATCACGTTTCAATTGATTGGAAAGAAGTTGGAAACATAATAAGGTCAGAAAGAAATCGCGGATGTAAGTTAAGGGAAGTTTCGCGAATAGCCTATGTTACAGATCTTTTTACAAACAATGTAATCAATTAAGAAGTTAAATGGAGCAAAATGACAATAACCGGGGTAGTCTTAACATAAGCCTCACTAAGCACTTGCGTAATATTAAGAGTATATTCCATTTTAAGTATCATAAATTTTCGAAAAAGAAGAAATATATTTCATATTGAGTCGATCTAAATCATCCATAAGATTCTGAAACAGTAAATGCTTAGTATGTATTAGTGATGGTCATAATGCTTAAAAGGGCTAACAAATTTATAAGATATGCCTCACACTACCAGTTACATTTGTGATAGAAGGAATATTTTCATAGAAGTTGCTGGAATATTCAGAAAAAATAAGTAAATGATAAAAATTACTTTTTTGTTTGAGATATTGAAAATGTTTATATATGAATTTCTTGTATTTACATATGTTTAAAGCCTATCTTTTAGCTCCAGAATTATTTAAGGTTTCATATTCGACTGTTTTTAAAAAAGTTTGTTAAGAGTTAAAAGATAAAACTTTTCTTTTATATATATATATATATATATATATATATATATATAAGAAGTTAAATGGAGTTAATGAAGTTAATGGAGTTAAATATATATATATATATATATATATATATGTATTGAGGTATTATACTATTAAAGGTAAATTCAAAAGTAAGTATCACGGTTTTCTTTTCCCCTCAATTCTTTACTCATAAAACTTTATGAGAATGTGGATATTAACATTTGCTAACATGTTGCGTTTTGAGAAAATGGCGTCAACAAAAATACATGGACATAAAATAAAATATACATGCTGTTAGATTCACTAGACAGACATTGTAATACATTATAATTATAATTATGTATATGTATGTATATAAATATAACGTATAATTACATCTAGTTTGCCTAAGGTATATTTACATTGATAAGATATATTTAATTTAATATTTTATCATCTGGTTTCATTTTAATATCCGAACAGAACATTATAATCTACTTTAATAATTTATTGTTTACTCTTATTTTTTAATATTTAATTTAATTGGGTTTTTTTTATGACGGAATCGTCTGGTTTTATTCTATTTGTTGTGAACATTGGTAACGTTTTGGTACATTAGAATGTTTTTCTTGTAAAAATAAAAATGCATCAGGAATTTGAAAAAGGTATTTTATTTCCTTCATTATAATTGTTTCTAAGGAGCTTGGAGTTCAGATGTACGCCTACTTTAAGCTAATTAATATTCATGATGAATAGTCCTCTTTTATCGAGAGCTTAACAAAAAAAAAAAAAAAAAAAAAAACCCTTTAGTACATTTAAAATGAAATTAGAATAGCCAATTTCAATTTTTTTAAAAAAAGTTTTTAAGCCATCAGTAAATATTACATGAAAAATGATGTTCAAAATGAATAGTTGTCTCTAAAATTGTGATATGCGTATTGTAGATTGAATAGTTTTAGAAATTTAAAAATTACATTTGAACTGCATTGATGTACGAGACAAATATCTCTAACTGATAAATGTTGATAAATAAGTATATTTGATATATGATTTTAGAGCTAATGGTCATAAAATATACACGATTTAATATATTTTCAATATAATTTTATTATCACCAAAATCGTCACAGGTAATTTCAAAATATAACAATTCATATTTGAAAACAAAGAGACAATATACTTCAACAATTAATAACATATTGAAAATTTTTATTTTCAAAGTTTTTTATTAGGACTGGAAAAGTTATGACAATATCTATATTTCTTAAGAATAATTTTTTTCCAATAAATAAATGAGACGTTTAATTTCTTTTTTACATATTATTACGACAAATTAAATATCTATTTATATATTTTACATTTATATTAATCGGAGCTATTTAACATGATCTGTTCATAGAGCTGCAAAGTGTATTTTGTACACATTTAGTGCTTCTAATAATAATTTTTTAAAACCATTTGAATGCAAAATTCATATATTTTTTTAAAGAATTAAGAATCGGGCATTATGCTTTTTTGATAATATATAATTAAGATCTATAATATATATATATATATATATATATATATATATGGTAATTGTTAACCTAAGTAATATTTAACATGCTAAGTGTTCTGAAAAAATATCACCACAAAAAATTAACAATAATTTGAAATGATCCTCAGTTTATAGCTGGATATAATTCAGAAATGGAGAATAGTTATGGCTAAAGCAAATTTTATATTAGATAAGTACATTTGTTTCGTCAAAGTCTTTTCGGTGATTTTGTAGCAAAATTAGATTTTTGTAATAAAATTAGATTACATACTTTTAGATTAAATTTAGTAAAATTAGACGCTATCCTTACGGTTAGAAAAGTTCTAGAAAAGAGGTACTTCTAGGAAAAATATTTGTAGATCTGATATTTTATAAATTCTTTGAGGTAATTTGTCTCAAACATATCTCTAGCTTATCAAACTGTGCAATTAATTCATTTTCAGTGATTGTGCTAAATTTTACAGATGGAAATTGATGCCAATGTTTCATTACTGACAAAAAATAATTTGAATCTCTGAACATGTATTCCTCTTTTATCTAAAGGAATTTCTTGTAAATTTTGAGATCACTACTGGTCCCGCAGAAATTCATTAACTGTTTATGAAACTAATCCCAGTATCCAGAATTAATCATTATTCCAAACATTTTAAACATGGAATGTGAAGGAATATATAATTAGGTCATTATCTTTTTCAAGTGAATGTTTTTGGAAGAAGCTTTTTCCCATGGTTGCGATAGTGAAATTATTGTTATATATTTTATGGCTAATTTTTGTTTCTGAAGATTCCATTTAAAATTCCTAATTGATTTTTTCAGACTGATAAAAACCAAGGATTGATTTTTGTTGATACAATACTTTGGATCAATAAAATGGCAATTCATCGATTAGCGAACGTTATTCATAACTTAAATGATGAATTTTTAAGCATAAGATTTAGAATATATATTGTCCAGTTAGATGAAAACCTAGATGTCGCTGTACATTTTATATAACGTTTGATTTTACATAAAGTTAATGAAATATATCAAAATATGGTTTATAACATTTAGGATCTGTTTATTTGAATTTCGAAAGATTACTAGTTTTAAAAAAAAAATAAAGAATTTTATTGGATTATCAAAGGAAAATTCATTATAAGTATTTATTTCTCGAGTTAAAAGTTACAAAATCATTGGTTTACTGTACTGATGCTTTTCAATTAAAAATAAACGATCAATTTTTGCTTTATTAAAATGTTTTTTGTCATGAATCATTTTTAGCCTCAGTTTGTTTATAATTAAATTAATTAAAATGATTAAAAAAGAAAGCAAAAAAAAATTACTTAAATCTTTTATTCACGCAAATACAAAAATATTATGGGTTAGGGTATAGTAAACTTAAAAAAATAATTACATAAGATATATTCGTTAATGAATCTTTTAACGTAGAAAAAACCGCATTCTAAACTGTTCTTAAGAGTTTTAAATCTGAAAGAATTTCTAGTTAAAAATTTTAAGATATTTCCTCTATCTGTAAGTATTTCATACTAAATATATTTATTTAGAGCAAATACAACTGTGTTGACCAACATCACAATTTTTTTAAACAAATGTTTCGGGATTTACGCTTATTCTTTGTTCCTGATACACGTGAGAGCTTTTGCCTTTTAGAGCTACAACCAAACCAGGTACGTTTTAATTTTTTTTGCACAAATTTTGTCATTTATATTGACAAACATGCCCATCTAAAATTTTTCTTTGTTTTAAGAAACATTGTCACATAAAATTTAAATACAAATCTTATGTGGCAAGAAACAAATACAAAGAATATGTGTTTCTTAAATGACTTTTACTTTCAGTAAGTTTAAGTTTGTTTTTGTTATAAAGAGAAATTAGAAGCATCCAAATATTATGAATTGAATTTCCAATTATCATTACTTTCCAGTCCTGATTAAATAACATACATAAATAACACTATTACAAAAATTTGATAAATATTATGATAAAACGTGCCAACATATTAAAGAAAAAAAAATGAGATACTTGATGATCACTATAAACATAAATATATATATATATATATATATATATATATATATATATATA
>BMAW01061574.1:0-13358 GCA_019974015.1 Nephila pilipes
AATTATTAATTGGACAAATTTTATTTGGATAATTATTAATTGGACAATTTTTATTTGGATAATTATTAATTGGATAATTTAATGGATGGTTTTTGATTAAGACATTTTAATTGGAACGTTTTTAGATGAAGAATATATTTTATTAGTTTGAAAACAATTGTTTTTGAAAATAATTACTAATTGAGATATCTCACCATTCAATTTTTCTTCTTTGTTTATTGTTTCTTTTCTTTAAACTACAAATTAAATTTTGGAGTAATCCATTTTTACCCAACAAGATACATTGGAGAAGTGTTGGTACCATAGACCTAGTTTAACTCCACAATTCAGTCCCCAGTCTGAATATGCATGTTTTGTTTTGTTGGATATTTAAATTATTCTTTTAGTTTCAAATTTAATTCAATTTTTATTCATCTTTTAGTTTGAAATTTGATTCAATTTCATCTTTTTTACTTAGTTCTATACATATTTTTTTTTTTTTTTTTTGTTAATTTGGGGTTTTCATTGTTCTCTTACTTTTATGTTTTTTACTGATAAATTCATTGCTTTATCTTATACACACACACACATATATATATGTGTGTGTGTGAGTGTGGGTGTGTTTCAAATACCTATACATAGACTATTCTTGAGATTTTAAATAGAGCAGAATTATTTTTATATTGCAATAAAGTGAAAATTACAAGGACTTTTAAAGAAAATTTACAAATTGTCACTGTATTTTCTTCTGAATTACCAATTCTGAATGTCTTAATTTTTGATACATTTTTGTATAAAGTAAAAATATACACTAACAAAATTTTTTGGTGTTTTAATTTTTCAAAGCCCTATAATGTCATAAAATATTCATATTTGTAGGCAAAATATATTTTAATTAAAAAACAGTTTTCTTCGAAGGTATACTGATACCTTAAAACTGAAAAGGTTCAATATCAATATGAGGTTTGGTTACGGAAGTTCAGAGAGGGGGGCGGGATTCAGATACTGTTCTTATCACTTGAATGTGTCTCAATATTATGTGGTTCATCTCTAATAGCCCTCATCCCACACTTGAAGGGTCTGAGTGTGTCGTTAACAAATAAACAAACAATTTATCAGTTCGTGTTTTGAAAGGAATACACAACGAAATAAACCTCTATATGAAGTGAATAAAACTTAGGAAATGAAAGGAATCTGACAACTATGAGATTCATATACTCACAGATTTGATTAATTATTTTCTATGGTAAGGATTGTAATGACAGAATATTGTATACATGTTCTGAATTGAATTAATATCTACACTATCGTTCTAAGTTACTTTCTCTTCCTTGAAAGAATCTGGCACCTCTTATATCTCTTGTTGAGTGAGGAAGTTCATAAAGGAAGCTTGAAAGCGTATTTAAATAAGTTTCAGATAATGAAATGGAGCGTGCGTGAAATAGCAGAAGACGAAATTAAATCATATAAAATAAAGTATTAAAAACTTTAGCAATCCGCATTAAAAAGAAAATTAATTTATCTTCCAGATCGTATTTGATGTATTATTCCAAAAGTATATTAAATACGATTCCAGATAATTAATTTTAATGTTAAAAGCACATAAAGTAATTTAATTTAATATATGATTTTTTCAAAACATGATCTATGACATTATTTTGTAATGTTTCAAATAATTACATTTAATATTTATATTTATAATAAGATAAAGAAGAAAAAGCATATCAATAGGTCATAATGAGTACATATTTTTTTTAAAAAAATATTTTACAAATATTGCAACTCAACTCTAACTATGCTCATTTTACTTTTTTTGTTTAGTTTTTATATTAATAAGCAGATAAAATGTGTTTTTTTATCTTAAATATATATTCTTTATATCATATTTCTATTTCTAAATTAAGTTACTTAAATTTCCAATATTTTTTTCCTTCAAAGTCATTTTTCAATGAAATTTTACACATATGTCGTCAATGGTCGCAATTTGCTTCATTTCAATTCAAATATATTTTATTCGCTGTTCCTGTAATTTTTACTTATTATCTAGGATAAAACTTTTAGAAAACTTTTGAAGCAAATGAAAGAGTAATTTATTTTAGGTTATATAATTATTATTTTCTATATTGGAATTTGTATCTCCGAAATATACTCTATCCCTCTTTCTCTCCAACTCCATTTTCTCCGAATCTCTGTATGTTCCCCCCTTACTCCATTCCCTCTGTCTGTCCAGTGACCAAAACTTTTAATTAGCAATTTGCATTCAGAGAAGAATGAAGATGAATAATTTTCTTATTTGAATAATTTTCCAATTCATCTTTTTCTTGTTCTATGTTTGTAATTCGAAATTCCAAACTGTAATAGTTTAAAAATCAATTAATATTGTCAAACTTTTCCAGATGTACGAAAAAGAGAACAAATATAATTAATAAGCCATTTCATTCATTCTGTTTTGAAAGTTTCTTATATATTGCAGCACTCCTAGACGTTTTAATGATATTTTTACGAGTTACCTTTGCATTACAAAAATATAGAAGTCCAATTCCAAAACTATTTTGGTGTACCGCGAACTTTTTATTGTAATTCCCTTCGATATTTTTGAATTACAAATCTTGAAGTGATAAATTACTTTTCACAAGTTTCAGATTTTTTGGTCAACAATGAAGAATTAATTATGAATTTTTTGTCAATATTTCAGTTTAGAATGTGGTTTCTCTTTGGTGGTGGAGATGGTGGATTCCTACGCACAAATAGATGCCGATTTTTACTCAATTCACGCTACAGAGTTTTTGTATTATGTTGTGATTTCTTTAACGAAATGTTTTAGATTGAAATGATATATAGTTGTGACACATCCTGACACATAGTGTTTACTTGCTGAATCAGCTCAGGTTTGTTTAACCTGTAAAAAAATATTATTGTATTTTTACTACACATTGTATAAACATTATTAGATTTCGAAAAAATTTCAAGTTCTAATAAAGCAAGATGTCTTAGAAGATGTATTTAATCATTTACATTTTTGGTTTCTCTAAAAATAGGATATAATAAATAAATGTTTTGTCACCAAACATGTATATTTATTCAGACAAACATAAACACTTAATATAATGCGTGATGTTGTATAATCAAAGGTACCTTATTTTTTATTAGAATGTTTTAGTTCTTGAGAATAAGAAATGGTTTTATACTAAAAATAATTAAATCAAAATAATAGAGTATAATAGTTAGTATTAATTAAAAATGCAATTGTGCACGAGGGCTGTACAATAATATCTTAGAAATTCCAAGATCATAGTATCGAAAATGTTTTGAGTTCAGTAAGTATTATAATTCACTAAACAGCTGTCTAAATATCAGTTACTCGTATTTATGATCCTGACGCCATTCGCCACTTACAAATTTTTGTCTTTACTTTTTTTGGGGGTGGATTCCCCTTAAGAAATCCAACGATTTCATTTTTGCTTGATTTTTGGTGCATAATGAGGAAACTATATATCACCAAAAGTGACAACTCGACCTGGAAACTTGTCAATTTTGATTTGGTAGCAAATGACTACCAAATTAGAACTAACAAATGAACCAATGTAACATTTGTTTCACCTCCGTTTAACAGATGGCAGCACCCAAAGATAACAACAGCTTGTCTTAATGGTATTTCTTAAATGTACTGTCTTCAAATACAAGTATATTTAAACTACCCTTGTACAAGTACTTTTAAACTACCCATATAAAGCATATAAATTTATCTGAATGGTTGTTTGGAATGTTATTAGAAATTTAAATAATATTACGGAAGTTTTATCTATTCATGAACTTATCAAATATATTAGCATATCTGTATGTATATTGTTTTTTCCAGCATTATCAAAAGCTCTATTCTAAAACAATATATTTTTCTAAGAACTAAAACCTTAATATATAAGAAACTTATTATTTTTTTAATGTCAGAGCATTTTAGAGAAACTGATAACTGAATTAGCATCCATAAAATGCCCCTCGATCCTCCAGAATAGTTGATTTCTTTATACATTCCATGTAAGCCTTTTCAGCAACCTCGCTTCCTCCTAGGGAGGAATGTCATTCATTTTAATAATATGATTTATTCGTACAATAAGGCGTTTATCGCTTAATGCGATATATTTTCCAGATTATATTAAATTACTTATTAATAAGAAATGGAATTTTATTCTTTAATGTAAGATAGTAAGTAACTAAAATCATTTTTGCATGAGAGGATTTTTTTCTGTACATTTTCTGAAACTTTGTCTAGATTCTTTTAACTATTTCTTTCCTTTAGTTCGTTATTGTAAATTGATTTTTCCATCAACGAATGCTTAGAATTATTAGTTTCTTTTAAATTATATTAATCACTCCTTATATAATATTGATTAAATGATTTCCAAAGAGAATTTTACAAGGGGTTGTAAGCTATAAAAATAATGAATATAATGAATGTTTAATGCGAACAGTACTTCAACACAAATGCAATTATATTTTTCTTTAATCATTGAAGAATTTTGTGAGTTGGTTGTATAATTCTTCATTATTCAGTAGTTGATGTTTTTAATAGAAAACACAGCATAGAGTGGGGAGGAGTGATGGTGAAGTTTAAAAGAACGAGAGCCAGATATGGCTATGCTGTATCAAACAAGGTGTAACTGTGATCTAAAAATATAAAAAAAAAGTAGAAAAAAGATAAAAATCGGTTTGCAAATTCAAAGCTTTTCAATCGTTATTACTAAAAACAGTAAACACCAAGAGAAGGGAGAAATACCCTCAGATTGCCTCGGATGTGTGCTACTCATACTTAACTGTGGCGTAGTGTGGAGCTCTGCTATCAGGTGTGAGCCTTAAATTTTTCATTTCCCAACTAAATAACCTCCCCTATAGATATAAAAAAAAATAATAGTATCATCATTGTATTCTTGTTTATTCGATGAATCGTATGAAACAAATAAACTGGATTTTACAATAACTAACTAATTTAGGTACACATGATACTTTATAAAATAAGTAACATCATTGCATTAAATCTCTTCTGAATAACACAACAGTAGAAAAAATTAAATTTCACATTGCTCAACGTCATGTCGATGAGTTGTTTAAAGACAAGAGAATAATTCGAAAGTCTAAACAGGCACACTAATTGCCTTATCACGTGACAACTGAGCTTCGACTGGCCGCACCAGTTTCAAAAGTCCAAAAATGTAAGTCTATTTTTTTTATTTTAAGTAAAACACTTCACAAGAGTTTATTTAACTTCACATATATATAAATATATGTGTTTAGGTCAAATCTTGCAATTGTATTTTGAACCACATCCACTTTTCCAATTCTTTTAAATTTTGCAAAAGTACGTATATAGTCTCGATGTCAATACAGTTATGGGATATAATGACCAAGGTCTGATATTGTTGGCAATGAGCAAGGATTATCCAGCACAGCCACTCCCTGCCACCCACCATATCTGTGCCGCCCGGGGCCATGACCCCTTAAGACCCCCTCATTCTGTACCCCACCCCCCTGTATTTACCTGAAGAAACTAAGCACCCGAAGAAACATTCGCATAGGAATTTGTCTTTATAACGAATCATATTGCCCTTTTTGCTTAAAATGTGTTCATTCTATTACGTTTGCGACTTTGTGCGATTGTGAAATATTATATAACTGAACTTCAGCGAAAAAAAATTTAGTTCATTCAGTAAACGATTTTGTACGGAAATACATTGAGATTTTCAACTGTTTTAAATATTCTTTAATTTCTATTCTAAATTTTTTATTTATATGCGCATATTTCTACGTAGAGACATATTAAAAACCTAAATTATATTGTAGTAATTTGTATAACGTCCGAATTTTTATCAAATTACATTTCTGTAAAAGAAATTATGAACACAGATTTCAAATTTAAAATAATTCGAGATAAAAAGCAACCTTTTTAAAAACACTTTTTTTATATAACGACAAAGTATATTAATTATTATACATTAAATTCAAAACAAACACGTGATAAACACATAAAAAATTAATTATAATTCCAATTTAATCAATCATTTATTGAATATTTTTTACTGAAAAATTTTACAACACATACAAGCCTTTCCTTCTTAGTTTCCAAATATTTTTGGATTACCAGATCTAACAGCGTGGAGATGAGGTGAGGCTAATTTGAGTATGAATAGCTAAGTGTAGATAAATCGACATGTATTACGCGTCATACTCTTCTAGACACCAATACGTGGACAAAACACAAACGAACTTTATTATTTTTTAAGGAACATGAAAACATTGAACAAAAATAAGAATAATTTTCTTAAAAAAATTCTGAAATTATTTTAACAGACAAATATTTATTATATAATGCCTTCTTAATATTTTCATAATATTTTTGTCATACTTAAGGGATATTAGCCATCATCAATCAAGAGACCACATCCTTCATCAATCTATCTCAAAATTAAGCAATGGATACAATAAATTCTTCTTCAGATTAAGTTATTTTTAGTAATTTTCGTAGACAAAAAAATTACGAATAGAGGAAATAAAAGTTATGTATCTAATATTTTTTACTAATTCATGATTTCTTGTCGACATGCCAATCATTTAAATTCTACTTTCTTAGTACTTCTGAAATGCTGTGCATCAAATTATAGAAAACATAATTTTTAACTTTAAAATTTACTTAAAAAGAGACATTTGTGAGCGTATTGAAAAATTCATAATATAAAATCAAAACATGCATTTGAAAGTTTGTAAGTCATTCTATTAAAAATGGGAACCAGAATTCAGAAAAAAATTATTGTGATATCACTTGGCTCCAAATATTGGAATCTTTCTTTCTTACGAATGATTACTGACTAAAAGTCAGCAACCCTTACTATTTCCTCTTTGTGAGTAGAAAATTTTTACGATACCT
This sequence comes from Nephila pilipes, assembly GCA_019974015.1. Classification (NCBI taxonomy): domain Eukaryota; kingdom Metazoa; phylum Arthropoda; class Arachnida; order Araneae; family Nephilidae; genus Nephila; species Nephila pilipes. The sequence goes on from BMAW01061574.1 coordinate 6,896, forward strand.
CATGTGGCGTATGTAGAATTCCCTGTGTTCCCAGAGGGGGAAAGAAATTTTTTCTTCAATCCTAAAAGCGCCGAGGGGAAAGAATATTTTGACTTATTAAAATTTTTGAAATATTAGTTAAAACTTGTCGCAAATGTCTAAATATTGCATTGTAAGGCGAGTAAGAACGATTTCCAAAGTTTCAGAGTGCTATCTTGATGGGAAGTTGGTTAAATTAATGATCGAAAATTTGATGACACACACACAAGCACACCAAGTGAAATTCAGAAAAACGTTATAAAATAAACCTTTTTTTATTGATAAGAGTTAAATTTAAAAAAAAAAAATAGTAAACACTGAAGCTATAATTTTTTTTTTTAATTTCTGAACGCATTAATAAAAATATAACTACATCTCTGTAAATATAAGAATATGAAATGTACACTTTCTGTAACATTCTTAACCATATCTTGCCAAAGGTTTTTTTTCTCAGATCCATTAATCGCATTCAATGTTCCCAAAGTAACAGAAATTGTTTTAAGAAGATTACATCTACTTATTTCCCAAAGCTGACTGATGGTTTCAAATTATGCTCAAAATGGTTGTAGAAACAAATTGGGTCAGAATTTAAGCAGCTTAAATCAGAAACGAAACTATTATTCCAGGATTAAGATTCCCCAAACAGAGAATTGTTTCCTTTTTCCAAGGTACATATAGTTATTTACGTAACAACATTAGTTTCGAACAGGATTTGTTAAAAATACGACTAATACTTGTAACCTTTAGTTAGTAAAATATAACTGAAGGATTCTTTTTTTTTTTGCTATTTTTTGAAAAGTTTTTAGTGAATTTAAAGAGAAACTACTAAATTTTGCTAAGTCAAGTTATTAACGTAATACTTCTCATGCTTAGGAGTTTGAATTTATTCTATTTCTAACTTTTTAATGTACAATATCTTGAGAACAAAGTATTATGCAATTTGATTGTAATAGCGTATTAAATTGGTATTCAACACATATGCATCTATAAGTAGTCAAATTTATAAAAGGAAAACTACAATTATAACTATCTCTTAAAGTGTAATATAAAAACTCAATTTTTTTACATTGAAATATTGTAATTCAGTAGTAAAAAATTTAAACTCTAAAATATTAGTAATTTTCCTCTTTCTGAATTAGAGTAAGATCTCTCTGTATTTATAATTTAATAGTGAAGAATTAATTGTTTATTTAAGTGAAAAAAAGGCTACTTGTCTATTAAAGCGGCGCCCGGCAAATTAAGAATACGCCAATGTCGCCAAGCTAGTTAAAAGCGCCAAGTAAGCGGAGCGCGAAATTGAAATGAAGGAAAACAAATAACACACCAATAAATAATATAAAGCTTTTTTAAATAATATTTTTATTTAATAGTCTTTTACATGTTTAGTGATAAATCTCATCCCAATAAGTACTGTAAAAATTTAGATGTTTAATATTAATATTAACATAACTTTCAGAACATCAATCAACATAAAAGCCCATATTTCCGAAATTGCGTTCACTATTTTATAGAATGCATTTTTCCCCCTATATATTTTCTCCACATAAATTCTGCCAGATACTATTCTAGTTGATGCCGTGCCTAGCCGTTTTTTGATACGGCACTTCGTGGAGTCCCACATTCTTTCAACATTTTGCGTGTGAACTTTCGTTGACGGATCTACAAAATTGTACTTATGGTTCACCATGAAATCTGTAAAACCAGCATCCATTTCGCTGTTTGGGAAATTGAAAATTGTTAACGACATTTTCAAAGGCAACAAAATAGGTATTTATAAAAAAAATACGAAATCGGTAACGTTTTACAGGCAAGCGATATTTTACTAAAATGATGAAGTGCTGTTTCTTTAGGACTGCAACCTTAGGAGTTTACAACCAAACATGGCGATAAATCTTACTCTTAGCGATTTTACGTCTAAGTTTTGGCGGGCGTCCCTATAATGGACAAGTACCAAAAAAAATATAAATATTTTCACCGATTGAGAAATAATTGCAACTGAACCAAGCACTCTTTTTTAAAAATTTAAACTTGGTACAGTTTTAATATTACACAAGCACATTTTGACTTCAATACTACAGAAGTAAAGTATTTTATTATACTTCTCACTTTAGTTTGATACATTTTTCCAACAAGCAATGCGTTCATTTCAATTTTTTTATTTATATTGCATGCTAAGTTGACACTTTGCTTAACATGCTTAAAGCAAAAATAGTACTTTTAGTATATCATAAACTTAAGGATTCAGTGCGATATTTTAACAGATAAATTGTTACCAGTGGAGCTTATTTTAATATTTGGAGACTTTTTCTATTCAAAATATGCGCCAAATTTGAGTCCATATCAGTTAGAATTATCAAAAACAGCTTTGAATCAAATATAACTATTATATTTATCAAAAATTAAAATTTTATATTTAATTATTTATGATAAGTAATTCAATACACATGAATGAATTTTTTTTTCTTTTCTTTTCTACTATTTTTATCGACGCACGCTTTCTTTTTAGTGTAACAGAGTTTATAATACACGTGACAAGCAGTAATTTAGCAGAGGAAGAAATGTTAATTAAATATGAGACCTCGTTAAAAATTTACAGAAGTAATAAAAACACACATGCTCAATCTCTATCATATTCGTCGTTTGTAAAATAATGCCATTACATTTTTACAACAGGAAAAAATATCAAAGTCTTATCTGTAGCAAGAATAAAATGAAACCATTTCTGCAACATTTTTGTGGAAAATAATTTCTTCGGTATGAAAAAAAGTCATTATATTGAAGTCACTAATAAGAAATGTGACATATTAACAGAAGGTGAAAGGTTATTCAAAATGGTAGAAGGTTTTATTGTGGTTTTAATCAATTTCAATTGAATAAAAGAAGAAAAAAATATTATTGTAAATCGGAGATGAATTAACTACTTGTAACTTCTAACATTTAGCAGTGAACATTATATAAATTTTGTTAAGCTATTATATATTATTTAATATATTACATGTTAAGTTTAGCATTTTTAAAAATATTTGTTGCTCTAGATAGAAGAGAAAATACTTGAGCTTTGAATTGTTGATATGTAGGAATTTTTAAAGAATTGTGCAGCATAAATAGAAAAGACACAAAAGAATAATAAATTAGAGAAATTTTTTTCATAAGCAGCTTAGAATATATTTAAGTTTAAAATTCCCAAGCGTAACCTGTTGTGAAATATAAAATGTGTATGCTTATTAAAAAAAATATTAAAAGTGTTAATAAAAATGTCAATTTTTGTTTCGCTCCCAATTACATTACATGACATAAACTTCTTGGACAAGTGTCTATTAGATTAAGTTGAAGTAAAAGCTCTAATGAATCCTTTTTCTCCTGAAGGCCTCAAGTCCAACACTTTTAACTTATACATGTGAACACGATTAATTCAAGTTTTGTAAGTTACTTACAGCTGCATAGTTACTGCAAAAACAATTTTTATCTTAAAGTATAGCTTAAATAATAATTTCATGCCGATGAACCCTTACTAGAAATAAAAAGAGGTAAATTAAAATATGCTTCATCTATGATTTAATTAAGACTTTAGATTAACATTTTTATAAAATTTACGTAACTTCTGTAATTATTTTTGACGTTTGATACTGATAAAATAGATTGACTAAAGAAATCTTAATACATATCTCCTGAAATATCAACTATCCTATAAACAATGATTGAGTATGATGCAAGAGTGAATATAAAGAGAAGAGTGAATCACATACGGACGCTGGATTTATTTTTGATATTTAATAATATAAGATGGATATAATACAGAATTAAATACATTTATGATTAACATACTATATATGGATAACTAATACATACGGACACTAACATGTTGTCATTTGACATTTTTAGATGTATCTTGCATTCAATAATTTTATAGTAATTTATAATGCAAGATGCATGATATTTATATTAATATTTAAGTTGATTTTGTTGTTTAAATTTAATAATATAATTTTAAAATTAACTATTCCTTCTAAATATGTGATTTAGCTTAAGAAAAGATTAAAATATAATTTCAAAAGATGTTCAGTATAATTTAGAAACAAACACTTCTGATACAATTTTTGATTTCAGGATACATATATTTATAATTAAGGATTTTGCTGCATGTGAGGATCTCATTATTATTTTTATCCATTTTCACTACATTCTGCCATGTGGAATTACGGAAATAAATTATTTCCTTTTTAATTCAAATTTTGGAGTTGAAATTCTATTACAAAATGCTGAAAAATATGAGGTCCGTTCTCCATATTTAATAATTAATGGGTGTGAAAGGGCATTTTTAACATGTACTTTACAGATTCATTGTTCAGAGATATTAATTGTAAATGAAAATTGTAAGAAGGAACATCAGAACTGAAAATATTTAAACATAGAGTAAAAATAAGTTAATCATCCAAACAACTCCGATTGTGCATATATATATTGTAAAAGAGTTTATAAAAAAAATGTCATTTGAAGAGGTATTAATGAGAATAAAATGGTTTTGTTTTGTATTTTGTCCAAACAAGATAATTTTTCTATATATTTTGTTCTGAAATTTAATATAAACAAGTAAGACAATGAAAGAAAAAAACAACTTATTCGCTTATTCTGCTTCAGACAGATAAGTAATCAATTTTAAAAAAAATTGTAACAAAAACTCGTAGACAAATTAATCAATGGTACAACAACGCTGTGATGTGTCTTTAAGTTAAATAGAAAATGTATAAAGCCAATATATATATATATATATATATATAATTACATATACGAGGTCTGTCGATAAAATAAGATTCCCAATGATTTTTCACAATAATAAACATGTTTATTGGAATTGAGGAATGAATAGACTTTCCCCTATTTTTCGATATAATCGCCGTTGATATCAATACAGTTTTGCATGCCTTCTACCATCTTCATTATGCCTGAATCGAAGAAATTTTCACCCGCCACGAAAAGTAAAACTCTTCTTTCAGTTCCTCTCCGGTTCTGAAATGCATCCCACTAGGTGTTTCTTCCATTCAGGGGATTGATGGTAACTTGGGGCTAAGTCTGGGGTGTAGGGCGGGTGTGTTGTTCTTCAAGGGCGTCCGCCTTTGAATTCCCTACAACATTTCCGTGGGTATTGCACTTTCATGTACTTTTCTCCTTAGACTTCACACAGTTGGAAATGAATGTCCTCCGGTACAGTGGTTTTTGCATATAAAAAACGAATCACAGAGCGTAATTCGCGCAGAAGGGAGAGGCGAGTGTTTGTCGCAAATATGCATATGTATATATATATATTTCCTTGGAATTTTGGAATAATATAACCTTAAAAATGAAATTTTAAAGAATAAAAATCAATAATTATTTAAACATGCACACACATATATATATATTCATTTACAGTCATCACACATATATATTCATTCATCTACACGTCTTTAATACGCAAGTGCTACAAAATTTCATTTTCTTTTTGGCTCTTTTAGATATAATTTTATACGATGTACTAAAATTTCATTTACTTTTTAATGATGAATTTTTTTTTTAAAAAAAAGAAAATATCCGAACTTTTGTGCTGAATAAACGCACAAAATACACTTAAATGTTTTGATGAATGCAATATTTTCTTTGTATTTAAATATATTATTTGCATTTTTAATATTTTTTATTTTATTATTTTTATCGAGCTGTGTTAAAACACCAATAAAAAATATAATTACACTTGTGTAACTCTTTGCCAACAAAAATAAAATAAAATAACAGATTAAAATATAATTTTAAAGCTAAATAAATGAATAAGTAGAATGCACATTCAAAATTTATTCATTAAAATAAATAACGAACAAATACATTTATTGATATTCTCAAATATTTAACTTACTCATTTGCTTACTTAAGCTATGCATTTCGTTAGACATGTTTATGAATGTTTTTCAACGACATTAAATTTTCTTCATTATATTTAGCCACCTGTTACATGCTTTTTAAATTGATGTAAAACTAATTGTTTTATATTTTTCTTTAAATTCTGTTATACTTCAATTATTACAACAAATTCTGAAAGTTAATTAGACAATAAGAATGGGTTTTGGAATATTTATTTTGAGCATTTTGAATTTTTCATTCTATCTACAAATCGGGGGGAAAAGAAATACTGATTTATACCTTCAAATACTTATACCACTGCTTAAAATATTAAATATTATATTCCATACATTCATTTTAGGTAATATATATGCATATATATATATATATATATATATATATATATATATATATATATATATATATATATAACACATGGAGAGAGAGATTATTACTTCATATAATATGTTGTTTAGAATTTGAGAAATGTTTTATATGAAATTTTTTATGTATCAAAAATGTCACAATTATTTTTGTCTTTTTATTATATGTTATATACACCAACTGAAAGTAA
>BMAW01061574.1:13458-32656 GCA_019974015.1 Nephila pilipes
AACACATGGAGAGAGAGATTATTACTTCATATAATATGTTGTTTAGAATTTGAGAAATGTTTTATATGAAATTTTTTATGTATCAAAAATGTCTCAGTTATTTTTGTCTTTTTATTATATGTTATATACACCAACTGAAAGTAATTTAATACAGCTGTGTCGGGAAATAAATCATTGGAGAAAAGTTTCCAATTTTTTTACAAAAATTTGTTTTATTTATGTAACTCACCCTTGAAACGTATAACTATTATTTATAGTATTATTAGTTAAGGTTTTTATTTTACTATGACTAAAAAAAAAACAAGTCAGATTTTTATATTAGTACAATCTATTGGAAAATTTGGCTATGTCATTTATATATATATATAATACTATGTATTCATGAAATGGCTTTTCACTTGTATAAATTTTAATATTTTGAGAAACAACTGTGAAATATGTACACAAAAATTCTTATTTAATCATTTGGTTGAGAAAATAAGGTTTTTTAAAATATGTTCGTACACGGAAAAAGGACATGTAAAAAGAGCTTATGAGAATGCGAAGAGAAATTCCGTATATATGATGAACATATAGAGAAACAGAAAAAAATGACGTTCCAGACTCTCTCTCTAAACTTCAATATCACGCTTGGGGAGGACTTAGAATCACGACTAGTTTTAACGTAACTCGTCCTCACTAAGCAACGGGTCTCTAATGGCTTTAGGAATCGTGTGTGTGCGTGATTGTTTATTAACGTCGCGGTGGAAAGAAATACGAAAGCTATTGGCAACAGCTCTAGTAATTTTGAAATTCGATCAAATTAGGAGGACTGTACCGGAGCGGGCACCCCCTTCAACAAATTTACCAAACACGCCATAGTGAGGGCTTGAAACCTCGACCAGATTTAATGTGCATGAAGACCCAGTGTACTGTGCATCTTAAATGGCATCAGGGTTTGAATTCATGATTCGAGGAAAGCAACATTGGTCGTGAGTTCAAAATCATTACCTATAAGCAACCACAGCCTCAGTCCCACGCCCCTTTCATTACATTTCATTGATGGATTGTTATTAAAATCGTAATTAGAAGCAACACAACAGCTAGTATGGACTGACCCCGTGATTTTGATTTACGGTCAAGTGATGAGGACATCACAAAGCTGGTACCACCATCTTTAAGTTTCAATCACACTAATCAAAATTTTTGGAGTTTTGACCAAATTAAAATAACACATGGATCAATAAGTCCCGAGACTATGCGGTCGTTTTTTTGCGATTTCCTCCTTCAAACGCACCAGCAAGTCAATATAATAATCACTGTTAATCGATTTACCTTTTTCGAGGTAGTCAATGAAAATCACGCCATGCGTATCCCAAAAAACTGACGCCATGACTTTGCCAGCTGACTGCTGCGTTTTCGGACGCTTCGGACGGCTTCCGCCAGCTTGAGATGCTGCCGCTTCGACTCTGGAGTGTAGTGATGTATCCATGTTTCGTCCATGGTCACGTAACGACGCAAGAAATCTTTTTTGTTGCGAGTAAATAGCGATAAACAGCTTTCTGAATCATCGACTCGTTGCTGTTTTTGTTCCATCGAAAGCAATCGCGGCACCCACTTGGAAAAAACCTTTTTCACTTCACTTCAAAAAACATTTTTCATTAAATACACTTCCATATGATATTTGTGTCATCTCAGCAATCTCACGGAGCTTCACTTTACAATCTTTCATTATAATTTTTGTCACTTCACTCACATTTTCCGGTGTAACGGCTTCCACAGGTCTACCCGAGCGTTCCGCGTCATTTGTATCGGTACGACCACGTTTAAACTCGGCAAACCACCGACAAATCGTTGCTTTTGATGGACAAGAGTCCAGGTAACATTTTTCAATCCATTGTTTTGCTTGCACGGTGTTTTTACCCATTAAAAAACAATGTTTTATCAGAACACGAAACTCGGTTTTTTCCATTTTTTAAACAAACTACAAAACGACTTTACTCCAACCTCGATAATTCAGCTGTTTCTGGTCCGATCGACTTAAAATTTTGACACGTTTCAAGCAAAGGTTAGTACTCTAGAAAGACTTGGTTACTGGTTTACTACGAGTGCCATCTCTGGGTTAGTCTCGGAACTTATTGAACAATGTGTTATATCAGCCCCTCTATACGGCAACTCTCCAGTGCGATCATGACTTGAACTCATGACTTGATGGAATAAATACCAACCACGAGTTTTGGATCTTGACCACTAGGCAGCTACAGCAATTCGAAAAATCTAATATTGAGAAATTTTGCTCAAAACTGCCTTAAGAAGTGTTTGACAAGCTTGATGAAAGTCAGTAAAAGCTAATATTCTAAACTGCAAACAAACCTGAGGAAATGAAATTTCGAGAATGATTGAAAAACTAGAACGTGGTAAATGTTTTGTCATGGTGTGAAGGTTATGGATTTTAACCAATGGTGTCAGGTTATTAGTTGAAATAACATCTTAAGCCATATATTCAATTTTTTTCGGGCAGTAAGGGGGGATAGTAACCCTCTCCGATCTCAAATGTCTTCAAACGTATATCAGCATGTCTATGAGGTAAAGGTTATAAAGAGACTCATTTTTGAAGTAATTCTACACTACATAGGGTTTGTATAAAAAGTAATAAGACTCATTTTTTTTTCTGACGAAGTACTTCGAAGTATACTGGGTACAGGTAAGTTCAATGAAGGAGGAAGTCAACTTCAAAGCCGGTCTGGCATGTACGGATTTCCAAACAGCATCATTATTTTAGTGAAGCTCGGTCAAAGTTTAAGAGTGCAACGTTCTATCGAACAACACTACATCATTATATTCTACGAGAGACGGTGTTAGGGAGTGAATGCTTACTAAAAGCAACTATTTTGAGATCACACAAGTATTCTTCAAAGACAGTCGAGAAAGTGTGGAAGACGAATCCCGTCCTAGACGCTCATTTACGAATGCAAAAAAAGGACAGTATTCAACGTGTTCGGGATTTTATGAAATCAGATCCCTTACGCTTAAGAGTTCGAATGACTGTTGATCACGTTAAAATTGATGAAATGAGTATATTATCATTATCGAAGATTTGCGTTAGAGAAAAATCGATATAAAACTCATCCCGAAAGTTTTATTAGACAAACAAATGCAATATTGTTTATTTGCTTGTGAAAATCTTTTGCAGCATATTTATTCTGACTCTCAGTGTTTTGTACAATGCGATAACTGGCGACGATACGTGAGCTTTTGTGTAATAGCCCTAATACAAAACGACAGATTACTAAGTGGCACAAACTAAATGAGAAGTTTTAAGTCCAAAGTCTTGTTCTCTGTCTTCTTTGACGTCAAAGGTGTGGTCCGCCTCGAATTAGTACCTCAAGTACAAACTATCATAGGGTCTTTTACGAGAAATGGTTGGAACGATTGAAGGATAAAGTCTACCAAATGAGGCTAGGCATTGCTGAAAATAAGAATACTCATCATGAAAACGTACCTTGCACACCTACTTCGTGATCAACAGCCTCACACGGCACTGAAACGTCCACCTCCATCTCTCCCAACTTGTCCTCTATTGACTTTTTCTGTTCTGAAGATTGAAGACAGCCTTCAATGATATCACCATGGGACCACAGCAGTGGTCAAAGTGGATATGACGTTTTGCCTGAAGACATTCCGGAAAAGGGCTTTCGATTCGTTTTCCAAGCTAGGAAAATTCATTGGTAGAGGTGTATTGTTACCCAAAGGTGGTATTTTTGAAAATTAATTGAATCAATATCTTCATTAATCTTTCAAGTATTTGATTTCATAACTATTTATGCAATCCTCATATGAATATTTATTGATTGCCACATTTAGAAGCAACATGAAGACTACTAGCGATTGAACTCTTAATTTTAAACATCGATCGAAAGGCAAGTTGACCAAATAAAATCGCAACCCACTCTCAGTACTTACACACCATCCCAACTTGAAGATGTTCAGTATCGACATAAACTGCTGTTTGTAGAAAATGCAACACCATGAAGGAATCATCAGAATCAAATGAAATTCGCAGCAAATGTCAATTATAGGATATTATGCAAATTAATAAAGTTTCAGAGCCATCGCGCGTGCGCGGCGCGCGCAGCGCCCTCTGAATTGATGCTGAAAGCGTATAAATAAAGTGCTGTAGCGGGACGTTGAAAAAAGTCTATGATTATTTGTTAGTGGCAAACGTTTAGTGAGACCTGAGTATGCCTCCACGACGGAAGAATAAGAAATTCAAGCAACTTACGGAGTTTGAACGAGGGAGGATAATCGGCCTTCGAGAAGGAGGATTTTCCTATCGCGCAATAGCAGCTCGTATGCAGCGGAACAGTTCCACAGTGATGCGAGTTTGGAAGCAGTGGACCGACGAGCACCGAACAACTCGAAAAACAGGCACTGGACGACAGAAGGTGACGTCAGAGCGCGATGATCGACACCTGCTCCGCATGGCGGTGAATGATCGCACAGCTTCCTCCAGGCAGCTGGCAGCACGTTGGTCTACTGCTACAGGTGTACAATTGTCGGCTTCGTCAATTCGTCGTCGTCTGCTGCGCCGTGGATTGCGTGCAAGGGTGCCTTTATACAGGATTCCCCTCACGGCGAATCATCGACGGCTGCGTCGGCAGTGGGCTCTTGAGCACAGAGACAGGCGAGCTGATTGGCACCAAGTTGTCTTTTCAGATGAATCACGCTTCAATTTGTGGACCCATGATGGCCGTGTTCGTGTTAGACGTTATGCCGGTCAACGCTGCCTTCCTGAGTGTATTATTGAACGACATAGTGGTCGAACACCCGGAGTTATGGTCTGGGGTGTGATTTCGTATCATGGACGATCCAATTTGATACGAATTGAGGGTAATCTCAATAGCAACAGGTACGTCCGTGAAGTGCTACAGCCCGAAGTCGTTCCTTTCCTTCAAGGCATCCCTGGAGCTATCTTTCAGCAGGATAATGCACGCCCACATGTTGCGCGGACTGTTCGAGACTTCTGTTCAGCACAACGCATGCAACTTCTTCCTTGGCCTGCTTATTCACCGGATATGTCGCCTATTGAGCACGTGTGGGATATGGTTGGTCGGCGTCTCGCTCGTGATCCGCGTCCTGCAGTTTCCAAAGACGAACTTTGGTTGCGCATACAAGCGATATGGAATTCTCTTCCTCAAGCAGATATTCAACATCTGTTTGACTCCATGCCACGTCGTATAGCAGCACTTATTGCAGAGCATGGTGGCTGCACCAAATACTGATTTCGGACGCTTAATTTGTTTCTTTTGTTTTGAAAATTTCATCATTTATTTCTATCAGTACAAGTCGTTTCTGCATTAAATTTCATTTGATTCTGATGATTCTTTCATGGTGTTGCATTTTCTACAAACAGCAGTATATATAACGTGCATCAGACCTTCCACACGGTAATAAGTCCTTAATGGTATCAGGACTTAATGGTACCCACAATTGCCTGCAAGCCCTCGATCATTACGATTAAGCTACCGAGGCCGCTTTTTATGCATATATTTTTATGGATTCCTTATAATAATTTTAAATCATTGCATTTAAGATCCCATATTATAAGTTACATGTATTTTAAAAGTTTCTTTAAGAAGATCAGCCTATTTTTATCAATAATTTTTTTTTAAAAATATGTAAAACAAATCAGAAATGCATTTTCAAATTGAACATAAATGAAAAAATTCTATTATCAACTAACGAATGAAATATTCTCTCATTAAATTTTTCTCAGGTAAATTATCGATTACGTGATGAAAATTTTATATTGAATTCCCTACAGAGACTCTGAGTATCTAATAATTTACATAATTCTCTTGAAAATATATCTTAAAGTAACTCAACTACTGATGGACTTATAATAAATTAGTATGAATGTGCTTTTAATAATAGACACGGTTAAGAATTTTTATATATTTCTGTCGATATATTTCTTCATATTTGTATTAAATTAGTCAGACGTGCTTATTTAGCAGTGATTTCATTCCTGAAAAATAAAACATATATTTTAAAACTTTTATCTTGTTGTGCTCAAATGCGTTTTGCCACAAAATTATTAATAATATTATAAGATAATAGGAACAGTAATAAAATATTGTAAAACTTTTTTTCTGAACAGACTAGATGAGGGCTTTAATTATTTATAAAAATAGGGAAATAAAAAATCAAAAATAAAACTGAACTAACTAATGTTTCTCTTTCATGCATATATAGTTTCGAAAGGTTTGACAGAATCTGGAAAACTAATTTTTTTTTTTTAACTTGTTCGTTTTACTTAAATTACGTAATATATATTTTACATTTAATCCAATCGTTATTTTACTGTAAAATAATCTTGTTAACGAAATGAGTCGATAATATTCGGTCACATAATACTATTAAGTAAATTCTGCCTTATACTTATAAATTTTGTAAAGCAGATATTGAATTAAATAACATATTAAATCCAAAATTACAAACTGAAAGACAATCAAATAAACTTATAAGCATAGAATCACTATCTTTAACTCATAAAAAGAGATATCAGATTAGAGAAAACATTCTTATATAATTTAGTAATGTATTTCAATAAACTCAGAATTTTGAATTTTGAAATAAAAATACATTTTTCCTTTTTTTATATAAAATATTCATTTTATTATCCTGCTAAAGTCTTAAGTTTTTCTTTTTAAGATCTTACGTATTCTCAAATAAATCTTTATATAAAACTTACACCTTTATTTTTGAAAATAATATGCATTACAATTGTTTCAAAATAATATATATTATAGCGATCTATTTTTTACACAATAATATGCGAATGTGTACTCATTGTTTCAGAGAATACTTTATAAAAATAATCCTACGGGATAACATATTGTTATCATCATCCGATCACTTTTTCTTAATACCTCAGATTTATTGACTTATATCTTAGCTTATTGACATATCAGTTTTCCAGATAGCACATCACTTTAACAAATCACATGGGATTTATGTCTTATTTTAAGAATTACGGTAACCATTTCGATATATTTGTACCATATGGCATTGAAAATAATATTTTCTTCAAGAACATAAATATATATTTATATAAATGTAAGTGAAAGAACCTAAATATATATATTTATTCCTTTAAAACTGAAAACAAGAGCAAAGTTTTGAAATTGAATATGGGCTTATTTATTTACGAGGAATAAATAAATAAATATTAGTTTCTTAAAGTATTTTTACTATTAATATTTTATTATAATTATAATAATAATACACACACACATTTATATATATATATATATATATATATATATATATATATATACATACATATATACATATATAGATACTTTCATAGATATGTATATATTATATATATATATGTTATATGTGTGTGTGTGTATGTTAATGCAATATTTATTTGGAAATGCATCATTTTACGAATAATAAGTGTTTTTTTAAATTAATTAATAGTAAATGTTTTAATTAATAATATTCTGTTAATCGAAAAACTCCACAAAAATTAAAAAAATCGCTTTAGGAAACTTAAATAATAATTTTAAAACGATATAATAGTAAGATTTTTCAATAACTGTTACATCATGTGATAGCCTAATAATACAATGTGAAATAAAATAAGAATAAGACAATGTGGAATAAAAATCTGATTATTATAATAGATTAAATCAGCATTGGAAAGATATCGTTCACAGTCCTAGGATAATGTTTCACATTAGTTGTAAAAAAAACCCATCAGAATTGTATAAAACTTAAAAACATATGGACTAAAATCTCAGTCATTCTTTAATTTTTTCAAATATATTTATAGATTTCTAACTAAAAAGAATTCTATACGTCAAATTTTATATCTAAAATCATCATATTTACAAATTTTATATCTTTATATTTCATTTCTAATCTTTCAAATCTAAAATCAAATTTCATATCTCTAATACATATTCCATATCCATTTTATATATATTTTTTGCATATCTAATAAAAATCCATTTCCATCAATTTTTCAAATTTCATATCCAGTTTCCAAATTTTGTAACTGTCTACTTTTATCTTTTTCTTTATAAATTATACATTTCTATCTCGATACATTGATTCGATTTATTGAATCAATATACCTTAAGGTACACGAACACGTTCGGAGTACTTTTTTTTAAAAACATTATTTAGAGAAAAATTTATACCCTTTTTAACTTCAGTTTCAATGTAAATAAGGTATGTTAAACTGATATTTGCAATAAATTACTTAAGTTTCACAAAATTAGCAAATTTATAGAGAATTTTGAAGAAATTTTAGAAAATTTTCAAAAATGCTACATGAAAATGTATTCACCTAATTTATGTAAATTTAGTATCAAAATAAACCTTATACATGTACCTAGGGCTGGGACTAAAATATTATGGCTATTTAAATAAATAAAAATTTCAGAGCCAGTCGAAGAGCTATTACAAGAAATTTACCATATTTTACAACGTTGTTATACGAATAATAGGCCATAATTTTAAACATATTCTTATTATGAACATTATTTTAGACCAAGCCCTAGACAACATTATGGAAAAAGATAATACTAAGTTTCAAAGACATTTATCAGTAATATTTTGAGTTATCATTTTTGGAAATTTCAAAATATGCGAAAAAACTGATTTTGAGTAAAATGCATTTTTAGTACAATTTATCATATATTTTCTATATACACACAATCACTTACTTAAAATTCACCAGTTTTATAGCTGACACCTTCTCTTTGCTCATTTTTAACCATTTTTTTCTTTTTAGCTAACCTATTTTTTTTTCTGGCAACTTTTACCGTTGAAAAAGAATGTCGTTTAGATTCTGTGACTCGAACTTCATCTAGTTCTGCAAAACCTTTTAATGTAAATGCACCAATAGGCACATTGAAATGTTTCAATACATCCAATAATCCTTGAAATCCCTTATTAAATTGAATTACTGCCATATATCCTCCTAATCGCAGTGTTGGTAATGCAACAAAGGCGTCTTTTGGAATGAATTTCCACAAAATTCCATTGAAGCACTCATTTGCATTTTGAGTTTTTTAATATTATTTTAAATATTGCATCAAATGTTTTCTAAATTTATATTAAAAATAAATATGGTATTTTAATTCTGTTTGACATCTTTAAAGGGCATTTAAATGCTGACTTAAGGTCATTTAAATACCCACATCCGGTTTTTTGAGCTTTACTAATTCTTTAATATCTTGGCTTTTAAGTGACGTAGAAACAAAATAAAAACAGTTTTATAAAGCTAAATAAATGCTTTATTCAAGAAAACAAAAAACTGAAAATGTGATTTTTTTCGAAAATTGACCATTTCAACGTGTTCGTATACCTTAAATTTTGCCATGCTGTGTTTGACACTGGTTAATATATTTGTAATAGAGTGTATAGTGAAAGGTTCGTGATATCCGTTATTAATTATTTAATTGTAGTGCGATTGTTCGTTAAAATTAAACAGTTATTAAATAAGAGACTCAATGGAGGATATGTAAAAACAAGGTAAAATACTTCGCTTATAAATGAACAATTCATAAGATCACGATCTCTCGAATCTTATTTTATATGCATCAGTTCTTAATCAGGATCATTCAATAAATTTGTAGCTTACCAATTCATTCGCATAGGTTCAATCGCTTCAAATAAACAACTAATTCTTATTTTAATGTTTTAACTAGGATTGGTTTCAATCCACAAAACTAATTTAATTCAAAATATAAATATCCATCAACACTCGTTATCTTCCATCTCATATTATTTCTTCAATTCTATTTCGTTTATATATCATGATCTCTAATTTATTTCACTTCAATTCTATTTTATTCTTAGTTATCTAATTATGTTTAATCTTGGTTGGGAAGAAATTCTATTTTTATACAACTCAAATTATTATGAATTTCCCGAGGATAGTGAAGGGAAAATCGTGAACAGCCCAACGTCATAAGTTTTGCTGCTAATGTATTCATATTATTTAGACATATTCGAAAGATAAATAAAGTAAATGTTCATTGACTTGGATAACGATCGAAAATAGAAAAGATTGACAAAGCATCCAGAGGACACATCATCTGCTTGTACCAAAGACTATAAACTCCATGGGATATAGAGAAGCACAATAGGGTAACGTGGAGTCTTAAAGAAGATAAAATTTTTAATGAATCTATTCCAGAAAGTAAAAATGCGTTCGATCAACTGGAGGCAAATTCAGGATACAAAGATGGCTACGATCCAAAAGTAACATAATTTATTTTAAATAAATATTTCACACGATCAGTAAATCGTTTAATGATAGTTTATAGGGACTGGGGAAGCCAAATACACACTCCATCTGCGAAAACCCCAATCAAAACAAAATCAACAATGTCTTCAATCGGCTAGAGCTTCCTTCGCCAGCTAAATTCTTCTTTTTCCTGTTCAGTTTCTCCTGCTCGTTTTTTCAGTCACGGTTTCAGCATTTATGTTGTAACTTAAAAAGACAGCACCTCTGTAGCACAGTTGTAAGCAAGCTTTAGATATTTTCTTGAATATTTACTCTGAAGGACAGAGTTAAGTAAGTTTCCGCTTGAAGGACAAGATATAATTAATTAGTGGATATAAGATGCTAGCTGATTCACCAGAATTAAATTGGAAACCATACACAGCGTATTACTACAAATGTCAGAGACTGTAATAGAATTACTTCTGCTACATGTGACCTCAAATCTAATAATGTAGGTTTTGTCCAAATCTTATTTTTCATCCCGCCTCTCAATCAATTAGAAAGAAATCTTGCAAGGAAGTACAAGAAAACATAAATTGTTTCAATCCCTGAATACTTTCTGTACATAACACTAAAATTAAGTTTTTGCGTGATTTTAAAAATACTCGTGTGCTCTCTGAAAACTAAAAAGAGAATATGCAATATTTAAGCTATATAAAATTAAAACTGTTGTCAATATTGAACTACTGAAACTTCGTCATATTGTTGTTTTAATTCTTTTCAAATTAAGTTCTATTTGATTGGTCACATTTTAATTGTAACTGTAATCAAGATTTTAATTTTGTGTCCGTTATCTTCGAAAATTTAACTGAAAGAAGTAAATGTCATTGTTTTTGTTCTCACTGATTTCTTGGCTAATTTGTGCATTATGAAAATAATATTTGATGTTAAGCTTAAAACATTATATATTTATATAAATTAAAACTGTTAGCTATTGATTATTAATATTATTTATAATTATATTAAGTTTACGAAAATTTTAACCTTAAACTCATTGAATTACAACTTGTACATTATAATAAAGAACAATTTTTAATCATTTAATAATTAAAATATTTTCTAATTTTTTGTGAAGTGTTTATACAACTTAAAAATTTATATCGCTTTATTTAAATTTGCTTCTAATTCGAAGACTATTCTCGCCATCAAACCTTACATGAGTACACATCGCTTTCGAAAATTGAGATTTTGCATTGTTTATAGAATCAATTATCTATTTGAGAATTTTAATTTTATTTGTAATTTTTTCCCCTCTCTCTGTCCTCCATCTTATTTAGTGAAAGTTAAAATATAAAATTAATATATATGTGGCGACATGTGATGGCTCACCACTTAAGTTTGCCGTCACTATTCCACTACAAGAACGAGCCGGCCATTTTGGTAAAACTAGCCAGATGACACGACTTGAAGATAAAATCAACTAGAGTCCTTTTGCTACGGCGATTTAAGGAAACATGGAAATCAGGCAGTGAAAGAGAAGAATAGCCACTTTGTTCTCTCCTCCATTTCTGGCTTATTCTTGTATTAGCATGATAGCGTTCGACAGCTTGTGTTTTCCTTCACTTAAGAGTTTTTAAATATTTTTAATAATAGTATTTTTACTGTTAATTAATTGTTTTTAGTCTTCTTGTGTGAGGTTTAATCTCCTTCTCATCTGTATTCGGCCCACCATAGTCACTAATTCCATACTGGTAAATACCAAATAAACAAAATTTTTAAGGACACATTATTCTCATCACCAAATCAACATCTTAGATTACACTCATCGTAATTTTTCAGACGAATTTAATTTTGTGCCAAAATAATCAAGATAGGAAAAAATCTGTTTAATGTATTTCTTTTAAAATCTATAACTTTTAACTCTCATCTAATTTTGATCTTAATTAACATATAGATATATTAAAGAATCACATATTGAGTGAAGAAACAGTTTCTTAGTATTTCAGTTACACATATTATGGCACATCTAATACATACAGAGTGAGCCAAGAGTTAATGTACATTTAAAATGTGCATATAGTGTCACGATATATATATATATATATATATATATATATATATATATATATATATATATATATTACACGACATTGAAAATGCAACACCAAGAAGTGGCCAAAAAATTATGCAAATTTCAGGGTAGACGCACATCATCGATTTATACGAATCTTGTGAATTAAGCAGCTCTTCAGCGCAACATTGAATAAGAAGATCCTGCAGAAGGTTTGTAACGCCTGCCCGTTCCGGGCTACCTCTTGTCCCATAGCTAATTCAATTATTTAACACTAAGACACAATAAGTCAATCAAAGAGACACTTGAACAATATTTACGGAATTTATTAACTTCTATTTACTATAACACAATTATTTATGCTCTCCCGGGCAAGGAGACCACTACCCTAATTCAGCCCACAAATAGTAATCTAACAGACTCTTACCACTAAGCCTTCCTCGACTGCAACTCAGACTCTGGAACAAATGTAGCACTCTGGAATAACTAAATCTCCGGAAACTCTACATCTTTAATCCAATCGCCTGTTTCAACCTCTCTTTTCAACTCCTCCTTCAACCTCTCTTTCCGCTTCTCCTTCAGCCTATCTATCGTGACTTTCAGTCGGAGTTTATATTTCCTAATTCTCCCGCTTCACTTCATTTCTACCCGCTTTCTATCTACATATTCACATTTCATTTTTGGTTGGACAAAGGTTGTTTAGAAAAAAGCAATCAAACTTAATTAAAAGTCCCCAAGGTTAGTGAATACAAACACAGCCCAATGTCACAGGTTCTATTTTAGTGCCATTATTTCTTCTGAGGAAATCATCATAGAAAATTTTTACTTGTCTCAAAGGACGCATGCAACAACGGAGAATTCCAGGTCCTTAGAGGCAGTTTCGGCAGACAGACTATTTTACTAGGAGTATGGAGATCAGACTGATAAGGGAAGGCAGTTGAGAAATCATTTTAGAATCATTTGTAAAAATACGATCTTTAAGATTCTTTAGAATGAAAAGAACATGTGCAGTGAAATCAGGAAAACGCGAGAATTGATTCTAAGTTCTCGAGGCGTAGTTCTTGATACTTGAGAATATATTTTCCTTAACATAAGATAGGCCTGGATTCGAGTAGAGTGGGATCTTGCAATATAAAGAAAGCTTCTAACAAATCCTGATGCCTCGAAACATTTAGCAAACGCCAATATAATGAAGCAAGTGGGAAACCTTTAAGAAAAAGGGCAAGTACATTCATCGTGTGAAAGAACAAGTCAATTTTTATATTTACAAAGTAACACTGGATATATTTTCTACATTCCTCAGTTATGTATTTTTCAATAATTCAATCCCAAGCTTTGGTTTTCAGGTTTTGAAAAAAAATAAAACCTGAAAAGTTAATTTTTGTAATAGTTATTCATATTTAAAATTTTAAAATTATAAATTGACTGTTGTCTCAGTATGAACATTTTGAAAATATGTGAGTGCAGTGCATTTTGCTTCAGTGTTGCTTAAGATATTTAAATTTGAGATTTTATGACTCCATTAGATTTCAGCAGAAATGAGTAATTGGGTATACATTTATATATTACGTTTTCGAAACTATTTTCCTTATTTTAAAATAAAACTAATGTTTATTCATCCATAAAAACACAATGAAAAATATTACATCACTATGTCGTCTTAAAAATATTTTTAATGGAAAGTTTCGTCTAGCAGAATAAGAGAAATCCATTAATGTGATGGTTTTTTATTATTTTCATAGCGTAGAGTTTCAAATGCTTTAAGTGAGTTGCTAAAATTTCTTAAGTTAACGGCGTTATTTTATAATTCAAATTTATATAATTTATTTTAAATATTAAAAGAAATTCTCAAAAGTGTAATTTATATTTGCCGAAACTTGCACGAGCGCATCGTATTAATTATATTTCATCATACATACTTAAGTGCAAAACATATTACATTGAATTTTCATAATTTCGGCACATTTTCATAGAGTTCAGTAAATTTATGTTAGCAAAAATAATTATTCAATTTTAACTGAAAGATACTAAAAAAATAATTTTCATTACCAACTCGAATGTGTATATATACATACATATATACATACACAGACACACACACACACATATATATACGGACTAAGGAAATATGAGGGGTCGTATGGTCTTTTTCTCAATTTTTAATAATGCTGATTGTTTCATTAATATCTTTTAAATGGTAGTTTTGGTATTTCAACTATTTTTAATATCATTTATCGAGGAGAATAGTTTGGTCATTAATTCTAGAATAACTTAGCCTAAGTGTCTAAAGCTTGTTACAACTTTAAAACTAATATTTAACATTATTTTTCCTTCACATTTTTGGCATTTTACATCTTTTTCAGTTACTATAGTCATTTTGACATATTTAAGAATATTATTTTCCTTTCTTTTCTCCCTAAAAATTTAATATTTTACATATTTATTACTGTTACTATATCTTTATGGATATTTCTAAAATTTTTCTATTTATTTTTTATTTTATTTACTTCCTTTGAATCCTTTTGTAATTCTTCTTTTACAGTTAAATTTCAAAAATGAATTTTCATTTTCATTACCAGTTCTCAATTTTTATCTGTCTGTTCTTATCGCTTTGTTCATGTCTTCTTTTTTATTTGATTAGTTGTGATTTTACTACACATATGTTTCATTTTAATTTTTGAAATAACTTCACACTTATTTGATATTTAATTCTCTCTGTAGTACAATTAAAATTAAATAAATAAAAAATACACACACTCACACAAACACACACACATTTGCACAAGAATGAATTCGTGCAACAATTATGAGACTATATGTATAATGTGAATTTAAAGGATTGAACTTTCGACTACTGGGACAACTAAAAGTGTGGTATGGAAATATGAGATCAGTGGCAGGGAGTTTAAAAAGAAGGGTGTCGGGGTTGTAGAGCAATTGAACAGAGTTCTCAACGTAGATGCTCTGTGTTGCGATTAGAAATGAAGGAGAGATCTACCCGGTGCAGTGAGGACATAGCATAGAGCCTTAAGAGGGTCCGTGTAGAAGGTTTCTGTAAATCAAGCTGGTCAAATAAGCGAATCAGCTACAATCTTTATCAGAGCGATGTGGAAGTTGCTCGGTGTTGGTAACTATGAATCAGACAAGGGAGTTTTTACCGTCGTGAAAGCTCAAAACATCCTTTGAACACAAATAGGTATGAGGAGAGAGCTACCAAAAGTCAGAGTCAATCACAAGAAAGTCCTCCATAATAACAATAAGACGACTATCACTAACCCCATTACATAAGCAAACTCAGATGGATTTTTGTTATCGTCCAAGCTAGAGTGTGTATGTTTGGTGATGTGTAATTTCCAGCGATAAATCCCATTTCATTCTCAGGGCTGATGACCCCGAAGACACATGTAAAGGGCGCCAGGTCAACAATCAGATTCTCAACTTGTTGTCAAACGCATATCCATAATGTAATGTTTGACATTGTGTTAGCGACTGAAAGCGATCTCAAGCACTTTTAGTCACTTTCATGGCTCGCGGTTATGTCGACGATATTTTAACGATTATCATATCATCCACAAATAGATTACGGTTGGAATGTGTAAACCATTTTCTAACATTATCTTATATAGCATAAATGTTGAGTTTCGTGATTGTGACTCTATTTCTTTTGGGTGAATGTATCTTTTGTGACAATAGGAATAGTATGTATTTGATAAATGTTTTTTTGTCACATATATATAGAATTACAAATTTATTCGTACAAAATATACGCCATGTGTATTTATTTTGTGATGCTGTTTAAAGCTGTTTTTGCCTGATATTAATGGCCTTAATATGTTTTAGAAACACGTTTTAAGAAAGATAAACGCCACACGCTATTTTTATATAATAAATTTTAAAAATTAATCAGCCGTCGTCTGTACAAGGGGGTATCATAAATTTTTGATTGTTACCAAGAAATAACAGATACATCTAGATTAATATATTTTACATATGAATTGATTTTTATGAATAATGGTGCAAATTACAGATATTAATGCTGATTTATTTGATTTCATGAAGCCATAGATTAGAGTAACTTTCGGTATCTAGAAGACACAACCACAGTGTGATTGAGTGTCTTGAATTGGAAGGTTATAACGGCCGATCACGTTGAAATGATGTTTATGGAAATACTCTCCCGTCAAATGACATTGTTGTGAATTGAAAAAGGAATTTTCAAACTGGCTACATGCCTCCTGCAAACGATCGAAGAAGTTGAAAACCATCACACATGGAAGACGCTACCACAATGAATAAAGTGGAGGATTTTATCCTATTAGAACAAATAGCAACTATCCAAAGGTTCATGAATGAGAATGATCTAAGTTGCGAAATTATGTAGAAAATTGTTCAAGATAAAAAAAAAAATCAAATGTCGTTAAGTGTCAGCATGCTGGGTTCTATGATTAATGACTCTTTGTCAGAAGTAAAACCGACGCGACACATCTAAGGAGCTTTTGAGTGTTTGGGAGAAAAATGGAGAAGAATTATATAGTCGCTTGGAGACTAATCTTGGTGATAGTCTTGGTTCTACCAATAAGATCCCGAGACCAAAGAGAGGACCATGGAGTGTAGAAGAACAGCTACTATTTTCTTTCAATAAGTTGCAGAAGTCTTCACTTAGCTTTCATGCTGCTTGTTTGTTTCTGGACTTTCGTGGAGTCAACTTAACGAACTGTCTGGAAAGGGTCAGGCCATCACTCCATGCTTCTTGCTGCACACTTCTGAAAACAGTTCATGTACTAAGTTCATGAAACGGTGTCGTATGATCACCAAACTTGTCCATCTTCTTGACGACAATGCGCTTATTCATTCAGCTTGAGGTGCGAGTGACGAATTATGGTGGCATGCTGCGGAATTTTGCCACATCCTCCTTCTTGTCTCGAACTCGCTTCAAGTGACAATTACTTATTCCCAGAACTTAAAACATTATTATAAGGTTGCCGATTTGACAACACAGACTCATTAAAAGAGTGACAATAACACTTGACGCAATATGCTGGGTTCTTCAATGAGAGATCCAGAACCGCTGATCGAAATGTATAACTGTGGATGATGATTTGGGAGAAAAAATCTTTAGAATAGCAAATAAAAACTACTAGCTTCACTAGCCTCTTATTTATTTTTTCAATTTTATTCCATTCTGTACTGTATTTGGTATTACTTTAAGTTCAGAGAGTTTTAATGGATATAATTTTTGTACACCTTGGATTAACTCTTCTTCTTCAATCTTAACACAACAAACTGTGTCATCAATTCCTGAATGTATTCCGACTACACCACAAAGCATATTAGCCCTTGTTATCATCCCCAATAAGAACTGGTTCTTCTTTTATAGGAACAAATGCTTAATGTTTTGGTTTTATACATAATGCTTTAAAATATTAAGTGATTGAAACTTATTATATATAAACTGATAATAAACTGATATAAACTGATAATTATTATTATTAATAATTATTCTTATTATTATCGTATTATTTGAATACATTGTAATCACGCCACAAGCTATTTTAACTTGTATTTATTTTAAGTACTGGTTAGTATTACTTATAGGATTTCTAAAGAAGGTTTAGTGGTAAGTCTTGGATTACAATATTTTGTTTTTGAAGTCCATTCCTTTAAAATATATTCACAGTTGTATAAAGCTGTAATCGTTTCTTCGTAGCTTACATTTGCTCTTCCCAAATATTTTCTTAAAATAATTTTCATCATTTCTTCAAGTCTCTCTCTCTGGTCTTCCCACAAAGGAACATTGGGAGAAATGAACTTCCAAGGTATAAGTCCCTCTCTTGTTTTATGGAATATTTTCTCGAAATCCATTATAGGAAACCCATTGGCAAACCCTATGAAATTACTGCCATTATTACAGCGCACTATTGAGGCAGCTATCATTACTCTTACCAACTGTATTTAAGTGGAATCATGGATCAAATTATGCAACCCATTCCATGAATATCCTGAAATTAATAACGGGGCTATTTAATCAATGAGTTACAGTGCAAAGAATTAAAGTGTATAAAAGTTATTTACAAAATTTCCTTTGTAAAGGAGGGGTATCATTAACGTTTAATTATTACTAAGAAATTACCGAGAGATCAGGATAAAGTATGTTTTAGATATTAAATTAACCTTCTGTGCATAATGTTAGAAATAAAAGCTATTAACTTTTATTTGTTTTGTTTCAGAAACACGTAGATTTAAGTAACTCTCAGGGTTATAAAATTAAAATTATTATCCCAGGATATCGTAATATTTTTTTTAATACTAAAAAATAATCGAGACAAAAACTTACTTTTTATTTGTATTCGTAAGGCTTCTATCGAGTCTTATACAATTTTCTCAGTGTTGTTTGAACTTTCATAGGCCCACTCTCCGTTATAGTATAACTCAATATAATATGAATTCAATCTTCTCCATACTATGGGTTACTTTAATATACAATTTTCTGAAACTAAACACATCGATTAATATACAAAACAAACATGATCCAAATATCTCGGTTATATCTTAATAAAAATCTTAATTTTCAACTGTATGTTTAAATATTCTGTTTCATCTGTGTTGTTGTTAAAATAAGGAAGAGTTTTTTTTTAAAAAAGCTTAATATAATTCAAAAAACGTAATTCATGAAAATTAAAGCTATTTTATCAATATAATTATGGACAGCATATATAACGTAAGTGAATAATCTTAAAAATATTTTTGCTGGTCCTCTTTGTAGAATAATCTCAATTTCATAATTTTTTAACTTCATGTTTAATATATTTATATTTAAACACAAAAACACACACACACACATATATATATAACATATATATACATATATATATATATATATATATATATATATATATATA
>BMAW01061574.1:43753-63273 GCA_019974015.1 Nephila pilipes
GGGAAAGAGTGGGGAGAAATATGAAAGAAACGGGTAAAAAGAAACAATTTTCGCGATGTTGACAGGCCACTTCAAAAAGCGCAAGTGCGTCTTTTTGAAGGGGGGTTTTGGCGAAAACTTTAAGAGCGTACTTTTCCAGAGTGAAGAGTAATAACTGAAACCGTAGCTGAGAAAGGAGAGTAATCGCTGTTTCGAGGAAAACTGTTAATACCCCGGAAGAACTGAGGGGCAATTTTTTTTAAAGTTGTTTTAGATGTTTATTTGTTATTTTTTTTTATTTTTACTTTCGCTGTTTCTTTCAGAGTACGGGCCTCTAAGGGATAACATTTAGGTGCCTTGTTGCGGTGGTTGTCTGGAATATAAATAGGAAAACAAACATATTTTTGAGAATGTATATTTTTGAGTATTTCTTATAAAAGTTAAATTTATTTCACTTTACCGCATATCATATTTTACAGGGTTTTTTTAAAAAATTAAGCATGCATCAAAATCTCCTTATAATGTTTTACTGTTGATTAAAAATATTTATTTCCTGGAATTCTTTTTAAATCTTTATTCTTTAAGAATAAAATTAATTAATGAGTGCCATTTTATGAAGATTTTCATGAACGGCAGTATTTAAATTCTTACGCCATCCATGTTTTCATTAATGTGGCTGCTTTAATTTTCTTGATTGTTTTCATTTTAGCATTAAAAAAATAAAAAATTAAAAAAAAAAAAAGAAAAAAAAATCTTTAATTTCTATTTCCATGAAGAATTGGAAAATTTAAAAAGAAATGTCCAGTAAAATGTTTAACGCCACTCCCTTTCTTTTTAGTTTTACATACTTAAGAACTATGATATTTTAGATTGCAAATTAAGATTACGTGCAATTCTAAGAGTTTCAGCAAAATAAAAACGTTAAAGATATTATATTTAAGACAATACAGGCTTAGAAAAGTTAATAATTTTTAATATATTTAGTAAATGGCCGACATATACAACTATTACATTGACTCGTGAAGATTGGAAATTGTGTAATAATGCACCTTTCAGTAGATAAATTGTTTAATAATAATGTTAGTTGAGATAATAACTGCTTGACGGGGTAGAATTGAATTCTGGACACTCTATTCACGGAATCACGATTATGCACACGCGATTATCTCTGGATCATACACTTTTAAAAAGGATAATTAAGAGTGTAAGTAATAGTGTTGTTTTTTATTATTATTATTTTGATCAAATTAATCATCTTCACAATGTATTAGTCAATGAATTAATATTCCACTAATGTCTTTAAATTATATCATAAAGGGGATAGTTAGTAATTACTTTTAATTGAAGAATATTTCATTGAACTTATTGATGGAACAAAACATACATGCTTCAACTGTGAAATCAGCCATTTGCATGTATGGAACTGCCCTTAATTGAACACTTCACCTGACTAATAAAATTATGACTTACTTTTAAATTTTACACCAATTTTCTGACGAATCTAGTTTATGATCCTCTATTCACTGAATCACATTTCCAAGCCCACTTCTAAATTATACCATAAATTAGATAACTAGGACTTATTCAAAACTACATAGACTTTATTTAGTCTTTAGTTGGAATAGATGAGTTCAGTTCATAATCCTCCATTCATAAAATTTCAAATCAGAAATAACCTGCATCTGAAATACCTGAAAACTTTACGTTAATGATATTTATGAATTTATTTTAAACGCATTTTTTAACCTATTTATGATCTATTCGATTTCAAGGTTTTCTACACGCTGAAGTGAGATTTGAAACTTGTGTCTAAGTTTGGTCTCATGTGACAATAAGAAACGGCATCGAAATGTACTTATATTTCTTGCCATTTTTTGATGAAATAAATCATTGAGATCAAGACCTTAATGACTCGTGATTTATGTTCAAAAATGCGTGTTTTAATTTTAAATTTTAAGTAAATGATAAATATGATTTTCTTTTATAGGAAGTGTATCTTACAAATTCTTAGTCAAAATGAGTTTACGTGTCTCAAATACCTAAAAGTCATTTCAAGATCTGTTTCTATATTATGCCAAAAATAATAATTAGGTGTTACTTTTAAACATGAAGTAACTTATTCAACTTATGGTGTAAAAATTCATAGATCGTTCAAGATCCTCCACAGAAGATTAATCCATAAGATGAATGATAACTCTCATTAATCAAATTGTAAGTAAACGGCCTCTGAATTATTAACTTAATAACTAGGAGATTATTTTAAATTAAACCTATTTTACACTGTTTTTGGTTGAATAGATTATAAGACTTTCTTATAACTGAATAAAGATAAGGAAACCCCCTTTTAAATTATGTCATGCATGATAAACATTTTTGTTAAACGAATTTATAATTCAATTCAGTTAATTTTTTTTTGGTGAATGGAATTAAAGAATCCACGACCTTACTGTCAGTTAATTGTAAATTTGAAAACAATTTTTTATTATTATTTTACGCGTAGAATATTTAGTAATTACTTTTGCGCGAAATGCATTTTAATCTGTTTCTTGTAGAATCGACTTCAAGGTTCTCCATTTACAGTATTGCGATTTAAAAACTGCCTCTGTATTATATCGCACATGAGCGACAAGAAATACTTTAAAACGTTTCGAAACTTCATTCAACTTTTCGGTGAAATAAAATATCCATCTCACGGTCCTCTAATTACCCAATGTTAAATCCATAATCGTCTTTTAATTATACATTTTAAATAAATGATAATTAGAAGTTACTTTTAAATAAATTGTATATTACCCCAATTTTTCAACGCGTATTTACTACTCTCCAGTCAATGAATTCTGTTTCGGAAAATAACTTCAAATTATATGTTAGCGAGTTAGTGACATGAAGAGTTTTTGTCACAAAAACTAAATCTCGCTAAGCAGCACTAAACATTTGTGTAAAATATTACTAAGACTTTTAAAACACCGTTAGGAATCATAAGCAAAATACAATGTAAAGTGTCCGACATATATTCATAAGTATTACTTAAAAGTCCATTTTAAATAAAAAAGCAAATTAGTATGATAGTGAGGTTTTACCATCAAGTCAAATTAAAACAGATGAATTAAAAATGTTGCAGCAATCATTATGAAATATCATTTCAAATTAGGTCATAAATGATAATTAACTGTTCCTATAAAATAAAGAACAGAACTGAAATAAAATATTTGTAAAATATATAATTTGGATATTCTAGATATTATTTTAATTCGTGGATAAGTTTATCTCTTGGGTGAACATTGATAAATTAATTATATGCAGACTACAATACAACACATATATCCTACCACCGTTCCATTAACTACAAAAGAATTTTAATTCCTGATTAAGCCAATTCCCTAGAGACTGGATTTTAAATCTATTTTCTAACGCGTCCGATTTAAAATATTCGGGAAGTGAAGACTGGAATTCTTTTGTGAAATTAACCGCTTTGGCGTATAAACTTTTCAAGAGCTGTTTAATAGATTAACAGACAAGTCGTTAACACAGAACTTTCTGCCTCCCACTGCGCACAGCCATTGTTAAACTGCATTATTTTTATCTGATCAACAATCTACAACTACAAGTTCCCAGCTGCTTTGATGGTAGCAATTTTCAAGACAAAGAGCTAGCATTCGCTTTGAAAAGAGCCTTTCTAAGGATTGAGCGGCGTTAGCTAGTGAAAGACGCATTGGACTTTCTAAAATGACTCTGGCGATGGCGGACTTTTAAGATGGGGGTAGTTTATTTCAAAGTATAGTGAAATAGGTTTTTTTGCGAAATAGACTATCTATAGGTGAGATGAGATAATACTATTTCCATTTTAAAGAATCAACTATATTGTTTTCTTTTTCGGAATGTGATGGGCTGCATGGGATTTGAAATTTTTTAAATTATAATGTAAGAGTTTTCTGAGGTAGTGATTTATAAGGCTTTAGATTTGTATCAAAAAAATGATTTTAAAGTTTGTTTTTGTTATGAAATAAATTATATGTTGTTTCAAGTTTAAGATATCATTGTTATATAAAAAAAACATATATTTATTTGCTTTAAGGAAAAAGTGTCATTTTAAAAGTTTAAAAAACAGGATTATATTAATCACAATTGTTGAAGCAAAGGACTTATAGTCCTTAGTTATCTAATTATTTTTGGGTCATCAATAAATTTGCAATGACTTATATGTAATATGTATTTCTACAATGCTCGATTTGTTTTGAAAAAATAACCATACCTGATTGAGAAATTAAATACCTAACGATTTCTTTCCTGCAAATTATATATATTGATTTTATATGTGTTTAAAAATTTAAAAAATGCCTTTGAATAATTTTTTCTCATAATTAAATATAGGATTAAATTAGAAGAATGTAATTATGTATCTTATCATAACTGAAGAACCAGAAAATTTGAATTGTAAGTACACTTCACATTCTTTGTTAGCTGTGTGTGTGTGAATGCGTGAAATTCTTAATAAATCACCGAAATAATCACACCCCATTATATTTGATTGTGTTTGTTATGCGATAAAACCTTTAAAAATATTTTAAATTTCAATCAATAGTTTGACAAAAAAAAATTATAAACACACACACAGATATATATATATATATATATATATATAATTAAAAATGATATTCAAAAGTACTACATCCCTAAACTTAAATAAAGGAATATACACAAAGACACTATACTACAAAAACGAGTTTCATTAATAAGGAAAAATAATGACTGACAGTACTTTTTTATTAAAAATAAATTTTTTCTTAAATTTGATATTTTGTATGTATCCGGGATCTGGTAAATTGAAACATAAATAAGCTTATATGTGTAAAGTCTTATATTTTTTACAACTTGTCCTCTACACTTCTGCAACATACTTTTAAATGAAAATGGCGATATCTATTACCGAGGTGTCTCGATGTTTTAAAATGCCTATATGCAGCAAGATGTAACCAGTTACAGCGCCGCCTTTCGGCAAACTGTAAAGTGGGCAATCGCATCTCAAAACAAATAAGGAATATGAAAAAGAAAGTTAATTACAAAATTATAGAAATTAAATTTAGTTCTCCATTTACTATGAAGAGATATTGCATACGATAATGCTCTGAACAGAAAGTGTAAAACGTGTGCTTATTTGATTGCTATTTCACAGACCGGTGATGTTACAAAACGTGCTATCTAACTTTATATCAAATTGATTGTAAATT
Organism: Nephila pilipes; assembly: GCA_019974015.1. Lineage (NCBI taxonomy): Eukaryota > Metazoa > Arthropoda > Arachnida > Araneae > Nephilidae > Nephila > Nephila pilipes. The sequence goes on from BMAW01061574.1 coordinate 48,961, forward strand.
TCGATTCATTTTTATGTATAAAAGAGAGATAACGTATTTACAAATATTTTCCAAACCATCTTTTGGCAACGATTTTAAGCAGATAAATTTGCATATCACGAAACACATCAAAAGTTACAAGTTAAAACGGTTAAATAAATAAACGAATTACAGAATGTGTAATTGGGTGTTTTTTATTATAGTTTTATTTTCGAGAAGGATGAATAAAAAATTATCTCTCATCACTTTTAGAAATTATATGCATAGCATTCTAATTATTTATGTATTCAAGTAATATTTTTTACTGAGGATTACGTGTTTTTTTTTTTTTTGTTCCTAAAATGGAAGAAAAGGTATTCCAATAATTTTAAATAGTGATTTATTTTTTATTTAAATTGAAAAGACGGAAAATGCGTGTAATTTCTGACATGGCTTTTATCGTTTACCCTTTTCCTTTTTATAAATTATGACAACTATTTCATCATTCTTCAAAACAAAATTACTAATAAACATAAAATATCATTTTTGAAAACATATATATACATATATATGCTTCTAAATTATGAAATAACAGAAAATTATTATATTTTACGAAGCCAATTTAACAGGTGTAATGATAATAAAAAAAAAGTTGATGAGATAGATAAATTTTTGTGAAATGAATAACAAAAAATACTTTTAATGTAAATAGAAAATTGTATGATTGAGAAAAAATTATTTTAGTAGAATAAAAAAAAAAGAATTCAAGCAGTGAAATATTATGAAATCAGTGATATGTAATTTTTTTTTCTACAAGTAAAAACAAAAGAAAAGAAATGCTTTCCCTCTACAAATTCAAAAATATGTCTAGGAATGTCTATAAATTTATAAATTATTCTAAACATGCATTATCAGTACAAGATAAAGAATATCAGTTGTATAAAACGTGCAGACAACATTCTCCTAAAATTTGCTTTGATATGTCATTTCGAATATTGAAAAGGGAATGATATGTTAGCCTAAGTAAGATATAATACTTTTATGAATTCATATATGTATGTTTTTATATTATGGTACCTATTCAATTCCATCCGAAATACAAATAAATGTTTTAAACGTAAAGTTATTTTGTTATAAATAAGAATAACTGAGGCACCTTCTACATGGAAAAAAGAGCTTGTTTTATATCAATCTTCAATAATTCTCACTTATTCAAATTAAAAGCAATGACAGTAATCATATTTTAACACTAAAATAAATGAATATTCATTAACCGTGTATGAAAAGAAAATCATATTTATTAACATAAATAATTATAAATGACCAAGAAATAATCGATAGATGTATTTACATTTGTAAGTAAAGCACTTACTTTTAAGAACATCTTGAATTAATACCATAGTATTTATTACTATATCAATTTTCAATATACTTTTAAACCTAAAATTTCCTGTACTAAACATAATTATAATTTCAAAAATTAAATTTTATAAAAATTTTAAAAAATATATGTAATAAAAATATTAGAAAAAAATGAAATTTAAAACAAATAAATTTAATAAAATTTAATAAAACTAAGGAAAAAATAAAAATAAATTTGTTCAAATTTCTAATAATTATCACAAAGATATTAAAAATACATAAGTTTGAAAAGCTTATAAGAAAACTTAAATTATATTCACTGGATATTAAATAATCACATTTCAAGACATGCGAAATATCAGCACTGTAGAATTCCCGGGCTGAGTACCAGAATTCTAAAAAAGAAACACATTATGGGGAAAATGCAATACAGATTTTTTTCTCTACTGTTGTGAGTGAGTGAAAGTGAAGTTTAATGGCTCAAGAGCCAGATTTGACTATGTTGCGTCAAACAAGATATAAATGTGGTCTAGACGTTTTAAAAAAATTGGGAAAAAGAAGATTTGTTTGAGAAGAAAGAAAGTATAAAATAGAGAAGGATTGCAAGGATACCCCGGGTGTGCGTCAGTAGGGTTTACCAAAGACTGTAATCAACAACGGAAAGAAAAAGGTCATTAGGGTGCATCAGGCTTATGATACCTGTACCTACCCTAAGATTGCAAACCCCTAAGATCCTCTGGTAAAATCCCTAGAGCAGGGGAACTAAGCTATAACCCTAGACACCCGTTACCTATTTTAGACACCTCTTACGACATGCATGAGCTACAGTGAGACTATTTTTTCGCTCCGATCAACATACGGTGTCTCTACGGCTGGGCAAGTTTCCTGACAATATTAAAATTCCATTTTCAGATGTTCCATTACCCAAATTCTCATAAATGATACATTTAAGGGTGTTAAGAACTTCATGGGCAAAAATTTAAGATTGGGTAGAAAACATCTGATCAAGCAATTTTCACTTACAATCAACAGGTGGAGAGCAAGCGGTGAACCGAAAGACGGCGCTGTTATGGAAAATATTAAGCGCAATTTTTCTTACCCATCGTCCTTTTACGGTGGATTTCACCATTCATGCCAATATACAGTGATCTGGTAAAGGCAAAGAAGTTGGAAGTTCATGGTAGAAAGGACGATGTGTGAGAAAACTCGCGCTTCATGCTACCCATTACAGCGCAGTCTAGCGGTTCATCTCTTGCCCAACGCCATGCATTGTGTCATGAAAATTGCTTGTTTAGATTATTTCTATCAACCCTCAATTTTTTCATTATGAGTTTCGAAACACCCATTAAATGCAACCAGGGCCGCGGTAGCCTAGTGGTCAAGGTCGTGGACTAGCGACCGGCGGTTTTCGTTCAGTCGCGGGTTCGATCCTTGGCCGCCAAAGAGCCGCCGTGTAGCCGGGGCTGATGCACGTTAAATCTGTTCGGGGCCCAAAGTCCTCCCGTTGGCGTGGTATGGACGTTAGGAGAGGGGGATACCAGCTCAGGTGTCGTCCTCGTCACTTGACCGTGGTTCAAAATTACGAGGTCCGTCACCAATAGCCCTCGTGTTTCTTCTAGTGCGACGTTAATAAAAACTAAACTAAAACTAATTAAATGCAACCAGCAAAGCACCATATATTTTTAACTACAAAATAGGGAAGTTAGAAATGTGAAGTTTTTTATTGTTTTATTTAAAGTAAAAAAATTACTCATACTTTTCAAATATGTAGAAAATAATTTTTCTTCATATACTATGCAAATTCAAAATATTTCAAAAATATTGAAAATTAAAAAAAAAAAAAAATGAACAAAACTCTTTGCAAAGTAGTATCACACTCCTAAATATAACTGAAACGAAGCTTAAATTTAATAAAATTAAAGCAAAATGTTTGCCAAGACTGAAAAACTGCAGACAATATTATAAAGCTACTTAAGAAGTCTAATCTAACTTTTTTTTTTCACGCCTATTTAGATATCACGATATTTCTATAATACCTTGTTGCCTATAGTTTTTTTTTTTTTTATTTATTTAATATATTAAGACTTCCGAACTGTTTCTTTATCACTAATCCATTTTTGTTACACACTATATGCTTATTATATTTTACTTTATTTTTTTAAAGTTAAAAAGTACATATTAATGGAGAAATGACTGTAATATTAAGTAATTTAATTGGTTTATATATTATTATTTCTATCTGCTTTTCTATCTTTAAATTTTTTTTCCTTCGATATCATTGGAGACAATAATAAGTCGTATAAATACAAATTTTCATGTAAGAATAATTAAAGTATTTTTATATGAATAAACATTCACACACCCATACACACACACACACATATATATATATATATATGCATACATATATATACATACATATATACACATATATATACATACATATATATACATATATATACATACATATAAATACATACATGCAATCATATATAACACAGGGTTCAATAAGTCCCGAGACTAACATTGAAAACAACATTTTTTTTGCAAAATTTTTTTTATTCATCAACATAATCACCTTTTAGGGTGATACAATCGTTCCAACGCTTTTCCAATTTTTCAATACCATGTTTATAAAAAAAATTATCTTTCGCTTCAAAATAAGCTTCAGTTTCAGCGATGACCTCCTCATTTGAGCCAAATCTTTTTCCCTGGAGCATTTTTTTAAGATCAGCAAAGAGCCAGTAGTCACTGGGGGCTAAATCTGGCGAGTATGGGGGTGGGGAAGCAGATCAAAGCCCAATTCGTTCAATTTTGCCATTGTTTTCATCGTATAAATACAAAGGCAGGGTGCATTGTCTTGGTGAAAAAGGATTTTTTTTCTCTGCATGTGCGGACGTTTTTTTGCGATTTCCTCCTTCAAACGCACCAGCAAGTCAATATAATAATCACTGTTGATCGATTTACCTTTTTTGAGGTAGTCAATGAAAATCACGCCATGCGTATCCCAAAAAAATGACGCCATGACTTTGCCAGCTGACTGCTGTGTTTTCGGACGGCTTTCGCCAGCTGTGCGCCACTCAGATGACTGCCGCTTCGACTCTGGAGTGTAGTGATGTATCCATGTTTCGTCCATGGTCACGTAACGACGCAAGAAATCTTTTTTGTTTCGAGTAAATAGCGATAAACAGCTTTCTGAATCATCGACTCGTTGCTGTTTTTGTTCCATCGAAAGCAATCGCGGCACCCACTTGGAAAAAACCTTTTTCATGCTCAATTTTTCATGAAGGATAGTAAATACACTTCCATATGATATCTGTGTCATCTCAGCAATCTCACGGAGCTTCACTTTACGATCTTTCATTATAATTTTTGTCACTTCACTCACATTTTCCGGTGTAACGGCTTCCACAGGTCTACCCGAGCGTTCCGCGTCATTTGTGTCGGTACGACCACGTTTAAACTCGGCAAACCACCGACAAATCGTTGCTTTTGATGGACAAGAGTCCGGGTAACATTTTTCAATCCATTGTTTCGCTTGCACGGTGTTTTTACAAATTAAAAAAAAATGTTTTATCAGAACACGAAACTCGGTATTTTTTGTAAACTCGGTACGAAACATTTTTTAAAGAAACTACAAAACGACTTTACTCCAATCTCGATAACTCAGCTGTTTCTGGTCCGATCGACTTAAAATTTTGACACGTTTCAAGCAAAGGTTAGTACTCTAGAAAGACTTGGTTACTGGTTTACTACGAGTGCCATCTCTATGTTAGTCTCGGAACTTATTGATCCATATGTTACACATATATATATATATATGTACACACACACATATATATATATATATATATATAAATACATATACATACATACAAACATACATATACATATATATAATTTTTATTTCATTTTATATTGCACACATTTTTATTATCAATAAATTCTATAATAACACATGTGTTGCATATTTATGCAACATAAACTATTGATTATTTCCAAATATCTTAAATAAAACTAGTTCTGAATATTAACATTTAGTAATAAAGTCATATTTAAATTATTAGAAATAAATAAAATGAATCATATGTATTTACAAATGAATGTAAAATGTTATTTGAATTTTCACTTAAAGATTAGAGCTTCATTTCTAATAAATTAATTGATGAAACAGTACAAAAATTGACGTCGCTTTAGTTCAGGAACAATTAGATGTAAAACGTTATTTTTCTGAAAGAGTTTGTTGCAAGAGCAACATAATCAAGAGTCCTATTATTAAAATATATTAGTCAAATTTTAGTATAGAATATACGTCTATTGACTTTTGTTAAAGTACTTCGAGGGAAAAAAGATTTTTTCTATATTATTATTCTTGATATATATTATTAATAGTTAATACATATTTTATAAAAATATAACAATTTAAAATATTAACTATTTATAAACTTTTAATTTCAACATGTATTAATTTAATTTTTGCATTCTTCATTCTTTATTGAAAATTTATAAATCTAAATCAATTTCTAAATCACAAATAAATACTTTAATATGTATAAACAAATAAATACTTTAATATGTATTTTCAGAGGAGTTTAACTACTATCTAAGACCTTATGAAGTTAAATAACTCAAATATATATATATATATATATATATATTAATACTTAACTACAATGCTGAATTTCAATACAAAGATCATGAAAACTCCTTATAAATATCGAAGATTATATACACAATTGGATGCAAAACACAAATGTTAACCATGCTTGGGCTTAAAATCCACCCAAAGTCAATATATCATTAAAATTATTATACATTATTCTAACGATTTACCTTTTTCTCAGCAGCTTCATTCTAACAATAATATGATTCTAACTTAACTATTTCTACAAATTCATTCAAAAGATAAACTGCATCCCTAAAAGAAATGTTATTTTCACATATTAAGAATACACAAAACATAGGCGTTTAGTAACTTTTGTCGAAACTTAGAGTTTATCATAATATTAAATGTATGTATGTAATATTAGGATGCATATTTTTAGGGCTACCAATTACTACTTCCACCTTAAGAATGTTAAATGTAAGACATTAAATGTATATTCAGGATCTTGAATCTTCTATTACAAAGTAATATGTGAATACTGGATATTTGTATTACACTTTAACTTATTCTATCTATTTATGTTTCAAGAAAAGTAATTTTGGTATGTTCGTTTACTTTATTTTTATATTTTTAGCTGTTTTCTTAATAAAATGTGTTTCTTGTGAAAGACAACTAAAACGATGTATTTCATTAAATTATTCAGGTGTATGGATACAAAATTAACACTCATATAAAAGTTTCAATGAAGAAAAATCATATTTTAATATTATGAATTGGAACTATTGAATGTCTTTCAAATATTGTAACAATTGGAATGCACGCAAAATTTTTGTCATATTTTAATGATTAAATCATTTATTTAAAACGTAATTCAAAGTTATTTAATTCTACATCAATGTCTATTAAAAACCTATACAAAATATCTCATGAAAAAAATTTTAGAATTTAAAAGCAAAGATTAATTTTTCATTTAATTATTATCAGTAAATGTATACATTATGACAGTATATTTCTTCAATGAATTATTATCAGTAAATGTATACTGTATGACAATAATATTTCTCAGTAAATTATTATCAGTAAATGAATTATATTAACACAGAAACTGGTGTATGGTGTAATCTATTTTAGTAAGAATTTTTATAGCAATATTATACTTATAACATTTAATACAGGGGAAACTGTATACATTTCCATATTCTAAATTTTTTCTAAGCATTATATATAGTTTTTTAATGGAATATAATAACATCTTTCAAAGAATTATTAAAATAAAAGTAAAGAACGTGAAGTAATTTATTTTATAAGAATAAATAGAAAAAAAATAAATCTTCTGATACTCGTATAACAAACAAATTATATAATTTTCATGTTCAGAATATTTTTAAAATTCTATCTTAGCATTTCCCGTATATAGGAACATTTCAGATTATATTCCAAGTCTTTTAATGAATCATTTTCATTAAAATATAATTAATGAGAAATGTCTGTTTTAGGGAGCAACAACATAACAAAATAATTATTCTTTTTAAAATATATAAAACATATTTAAATCTACACATTTCAATATTCGAAATTTCTTTAAGCCTCTTCTTAAGCACATTATGCATATTTTTACTTAATGACTGGCTATTAACGTTTTAATTAATTAAATACACAGAATGGGCAGTAATCTGTTTTATTAAAATTAAACGGAAATATTACAAGCATTTTTATACATCATATAAACTCTATATATTTCCATATTCCAAATCTCGTTCGGTGAGATCTATCTAAACATTAGAATTCTTAAATATAGGGATAAATATTTCTTTTAACCAAGCATTATCAGTAAAATACACAGAACGAGGAGTATCTGTTTTAGTAACCATACAGTATAAAATGGTGATTCTTTCTAAAACATATAAAACAGCGCAAATTCCATACATTTCTGTATTCAAAATTTCTTCAAACATTTCCAAAACTTTATATATAAATGTTTAGGTCGCATTAACCCTGAACAAAGCTTGACTTTTTTAATCTGCATAATTTTACTCTTAGTAATAAATTCATCTCCAGAAATAATTATTATAATTTTGGAAATTCTACAAAGACTTTCTATGTGCTCTAGACAAATTTTCTCTTGCGCGGTGACGAAAACTGATGTGCCGGTTGTGTTTTAACCTTTAAATGTAGAACTGTCCTCTGGTAGGATCCATTTCATGCATCAAAGATCTTGAGGCTTCTGCTGATACTTTGACGTGCCCGTGAGTGACTTGACGGTTGATGAAGATTGATGCACCAAACGTTTCACTTTTGCCAAATTGCTTCAGAGAAGACTTGTAAAAATAATGAGCTGCCATAGACCTTCAATTCATGAAAATCTGCTCGAATAACGTCATATTATTCGTAATTTAGGATATGTGTCACTTTTTCCCCAAAGTTTCCAAAGTAAATTTTAATGACAAAAATGCTTTAAAAATATCACAGGGATGTCATTTAATGTGTTAATGAATTCTGGATTTATCAAACTTTTCTTTTCTTAAAAGATTATTTTTAGGGTATTCATTTACTAAGATTATTTGAATTTTTTTCTTATCAGTAAAATTTTATTTAATAAAATTCTTTTGCTCAGGATATTTGGAACCTTTTCTTATGTCTAGAAATCGTCATTTAAGTTAATGGTATGTATTAATTTAATAATGCTAAGGTAAGCAATGCTTAGGTGTATGTTATTTAAAAAAAAAGGCAGAGGAAAATCATTTCTCCTTGGTTTCTGTTTGTAGTCGATATTAATTTTCTTTTAATTATTTTCCCATTAAACTAATATATGAATTTTAATTTCATTTATTCTTTTATCACGCTATTTTAATAATTTTAATACTATACCATAAAACAGGTTTGCAGTCTATTTAACTTTAATGTTATCACACCATAAGATTTTCCTTCTGAATTTTGTTTGAAAAAATAGAATTTAGTTTATTAACTAAAATGTTCCCAAATTTTTACTGAATAAAGGGTCTAATAATCGAATCATATTTCCATTAGGCAAAACAGAATAATTTAATCTAATTGGGAGATCACAGAGTTTTCTTTCGTATATAATTAGAATTTAGAAAGAGTTTCTATATATATATATATATATATATATATTGTGATTAATTTAAAACATTACCCATTGGGATTTCTTATTAATATTAAATTTGACGAATGTTGCAACTATCCTAAGGCTGAATTATAATTGTGGGAGACAATTTCCAACACTGTTGAACAGCTACAACTTTATTTGTTAAGTTAAACAGAAATGGAACCACACAATGTTACTTAATCCTGACATAATTTTATTTTGGAAAAAAATAATTTTATTCATTTTTTTTTACATTATCATTCCTTACAGCAAATCTTGAAAACGTTCATCACCATTTTTAATGAAAACTTTTACACGTCGAAACAAGTATTTTAATAAACTTCGAAACATTGTTGGTGTTACTGACAAGATATCTTCATTAATTATGGGTTTATTTTATTGATGTTTGCAGAACTTCTCTGGAAAACCCTATCTTTGAGATAACCCCACGAAGAAAATCTAACGATGGTCATACGGCTAATGAAACTAAATGGTCATTAAAGAATTCCTTAAGCACTTTCATTGTTAGGTTTGACGTGTGTGGAGTGGCACCGTTGTTCTGAAACCAACAATAACTGTCCTGTATCTCAAGTGAAGTAATAAAAGTTCGAATTATGTCTATGTACTATGTACTCTTCGAAATACATTAAAATCAAATAATTAGCTCATGCAGACAATTTTTATTGTTGCCATTCATAATCTTACGATATAAGTTTCAATAATAAAAGTAATAAAAAAGTCGAAAGCAGCCGATGATTTACTCAAATAATTTGATCAGATTCTGTTTGAAATTACTAATTATGTTCACGAGAATTTACTTTTTAAAAAGGAGTTTTCGCATATAAAAAGTAAAATAAACGATATCTGCACATTCAATATAGACATATTAAATAAGTAATGATGTTGAAAATCTTGCTGCATATATTATAGATGAGAATAATACAAAAAACAAACGGATACTCTTTTAAATTGATTACCTGTGTATATATATATATATATATATATATATATATATATATATATATATAATAATAATAATAATAATAATAAGTTGGGGTTATGTATACATATATATATATCCCAACTCATTTTTACACGTTAGATACGTTCCTCAGAAAACCGAGCAAGCAAAATTAGTGTAAAATATACGTGTGGCTTAAAGTAAATTTGGGGATACTTTGCACGACTTTGAGAATTCATGTATAATGAAAAATATATAACTAATTTCCCGAAACACTGTGCAATAAAAAGTAATAATAAAATTCCCATTACATATTTATAACACAAAAACAATTCATTTTTATAAAAAAATTAAAATTAGTGTACAGAGAAAATTCCTTTCATAGGTACATACAACGTTTAAAAATTCAAATTGATATTAGGAATAAAACTACTAATTAACATCTATTCATCATTACTTGATAACAAGCGTGCGCGTTTAATACGAATTTGATCAAAACTGCTAGGATCAGTAGATGTGTCAGATATGTCTAGCTCAACCTTTGATTCAAATGAAGAATTCATTCATTGTTAACCACCTTTGTTGGGTTCTTTTTTATAATTTTTTTTATTAGCAGATGTCCTTTTTTTGGAAATGGGGTTCTCACGTTTCTTATATAATTCTTAATATCCTGCTACACAAAACCTATATCAGGATCATGAGTAACAAAATATTCCATACTTGTAGAAAATTTTAAGCCCTAGCGAATTAAATTATCTGTTAATTGCTGAACTTCCTCTTCTACTTCGTAATTATCGAACTCTTTATTACCATAAACTGTCATACCGTTCTCTTGAAAAGGCTGCCTAGCATGAAAGGGCTGTCCGTCATTTGCATGTTGTAAAAACCTTCGACACCAATTACATTTGATAGAGTTATAATTTCAGAATACACAGCTGAATGAATGATTTGTTACTACAAAACTTCCAGTTTTGACTCAAGCCAGCAAAATTTTTTTCCAACAATCATTTAAAGTCGATTGGTGCGACTGTTTGATGGCAAAAAAAAAGAGTGTGTAAAAAAATTCATAATCGTAAACATTATCCATACTTCCACAAAAGTAACATTTCTTTCTTCAGCTGAGTTTAAAATATATTTAAATGTTTTTTTAATGTAGTGCATTTAAATACTGCGAATATACCCTGATCGAGAGGCTGAAACAAAGAGGTGGTATTAGGCGGTAAAAAAAAGCATGTGAATAAATGGAAAAAAAATTTGGAAGATTCGTGATAAAATAAAATCTCATGCAAAAAAGTATATCGGTGATCTCCGTGTTATTTCAAAATCGTGTAAAAAAAGACTTTGGTATATATATATATATATATATATATACAGAGAGAGAGACCCATAAATATGGTGAAGAGATAGCAGCACCATGTGTCATTATCAGTGAAAACTAAAAAAAGGATTAAAATAGTTTCTTCAAATTATCACATTTCTATGATTAGCTTTCCTTTTTGCATTACTTTATTTCACATGATTTTATTCCGCTCTTGATTTCATTCTGTTTTTATTTTCGTGCCCAAGTTCTTTATATGAAATTTATGCATATGTCCAAATTATAGAATTATTACATTATTAAATTGTTATATTTTTTTCCCAAAAAAAATGTAACTTCTGATTTTCATATACAAGCTTACTCACTAAGTAATTGATGAAAAAGCTGAAATAATAAATAAAAGCTAAGTTGCGAAGTTAATTGATGTGAAGCAACATATAGGCAATATTTTAATAATGTTTATTAGTCGTTGATGTTGATAAATGGAGTCCGGACATAAGTTACAATTTTGATGTAGATGCATCTTGCATCGTAATTCTTTTATTTATATTTAATATATTCTACTCACTTCAGTTAGAAGCCTACATTCGCTTATTTTTTTCTAGATAAATGTAAGAAGCATGTGTGATGAAGTAAAATAACGATTAATTTCTTATTTTGATTTCTAGTGGATCGGAACCTGGACATTTATAAATTGCAGAAAATAAATCTACAAAGTCATATATTGATTTAGTTAATACTTATTATACAAGACAGATTTAGCAATAAAACCATGAATTTATGTCACTGGTATATCGGAGACTTTCAAGGATTAAAAATATACCACTAACTTCAAAAATATAAAAATGCGTCCCCAAAATATTATTTCCATTTCTATTTACACTTTCTAGCCATCGTTTCTGCAGCAATGACTTTTAGTAGCAGGAAACAGTTTCGTTTATTATTTGCATCCCGTTTCTATGCATGACATTTCGTACTGAATTTTATCAACTTTAGGTTTAAACGTGAATTTGTTCATTGTAATTTAGACTGAATTCATTATTTACGCAAAAACTCATATCAGCACACATTAAACATGAAAATTTTGAAAAATGAATTTACGAATATTTTACTAAATATATATTTATTCTTGACATATATACTTTTAATGCATACATTTTAAATGTAACAGAAAAAACCGTTTTCCTTTGTTGCTAGTTAATGAAAAAAATTTCTCACAAAATAACTTGTATTAAAAATTGTTCATTACCTTGTAAATCTTTTTATGTACTCTTTTATCCATGTACTTTTTAAAAAATATATAACACACTTAATATTTAGCTGAAATACTGTAAACTTTTATAAAAATAATTACATACTATTTGTTGCCAATTACTTATGTTTTACGTTATACCAAATATAACGTTCTTCCTTTAGGAAACACTGTTAAGAAACATTTTTATTTAACAAATATATCATTTTTATTCATATTCTTTCTTCAGACATTTTACTTACATCTTATATACTTCCTTATGATATTTATTTAGAATGCAATTTATTAACGTATATTATATATTCTTATAATTTTTATAAAGCTTACATAATCTTCTTTTTTGTGCAGTCTTCTAAATTCTAACTTATTAAAATTCTGAAAAATTTTACGACGTATTATTTTCTTCAATTTTATATAAGTGAGAGTTTAAGCAATATTCAAAAAACTTTTAAAATTTTAAATGAAAATTCGTGTTAGGAATTCATATTGACTATAAGAACTTAGCGAATGACTTATTTAATATTTATAAGAAATTATTCACTATAATATAAGAGCAATGAAATTCATAATTTTTTTCCAAAACACTTGCATAAGATATGACTGTTTCTTCTTTATTTTTTCAGAAAACATCTGAACGTAAAATAATTTATCGTAAGTTACTTTATTTATATATTTTCTGGCACTCGAAAATAATTTTTAATCTTTCCTTTTGTTCATTTCTGTATGAAAAATGTACGAATTTCAGTTTGAAATTCCAAAGCTCTTTTATAAAGAAAATATGTTCAAATATTCAGTTATTATAGATAGTATTCGCTTTTAAGCCAAGATAGTTGTTTTATTTGAGAAATGAAAGACATATAATATCACATAAGTGTAATTATTTAATACATATTCTCTTTTTAAAAATTATAACTAAAAAAAAGAAGAAAATATTTTTCACAATTTTTATTAATTTTACTTATATATTTAATATTATTTACAAATAAAAAGAAAATTTCATTCCAGTTTTGGAATTACGCCACTCTTAATATTTTTCCAAATAAATACGAAGCAAAATTGAATGCATTAAATATTTTATATCTTGACATCCTAGTATTTAAAATACTTAAGTTCACTGACTTTTTCGAGAATTTGACATCTATTATTAAACACATTTCTAAGAACAATAAAAGAATGAAAAGTCTGAAAGATAAATATTGTTATCTCAGCACCCTTGTCAATAAAGGAAAGTGTATGCATAGTTTTATTTAAGCAGAAAAAGTTTTTTTATTTACTTAACTAAAAGATTTACGAGCTAGACGAAGCATAAAAGTATGCACTAAAAGTGTTAAGAAAAATAATACATTTTAAAGCAAAGTAATAAATTATTTCTTTTTCTCTATGGTTTTTGTCTATATGCATAACTGGTGTTTTGAAACTAGAACAAAGTAGTATGAGAAATATATATGTTGCCGTTCGCAAATGTTTCTTTTTCCGCACAGAGGTGATATAATTCAGTGACATTCATTTTCTTCTTGTCGAACTTCTCGACCGGAATTTAATCGCCTATAGTTTTCTGAGGAAATCTTGCTTACTAGACTAAACATTAGTTTCACCTGCGTGCACCAATTGTAAATAAAAATTTTAATATCCTTTTTATTAATAGCCTTTCTTTAACTCGCATTGTAACGGTGACTGGTTCAGCACTTTAAAAGCTTTTTCTCACATTTAAAGAGCTCGATGGAGATGAAAATCTCGAAACACGATTGTT
>BMAW01061581.1:13192-65375 GCA_019974015.1 Nephila pilipes
TTTCGAAAATCGGCGAGAAATAATATTTCACAGAAACCTTCATTAATTTTTGCTTCTTCGGATGCATCTCTTTGCATTCAAATAGATAAAATTGTAAAGATTTGTGAAAGGTAGTAGAAATTCTCCATAGGATTAACATTACGTTCACGAGATCAAAATAGCTGGTAGACGGGAGCCTTAAAGAGTTAATTATAGTCAAGTTGAAACATATTTTTAAAGCAATTTTTACTTTCTATTCTAAAGAGAGGAGGGGGTAATAGCTTCTTTTCAATGTAACTTCCCTGACATGTTTTTCCCCATAAGTATTCTTTTTGAAATTTATGAGGAGAAAATATGCCAAACAATTTTAATATTATCATGAATGTAAAATTGATTTTTAATATTTTTTTTCCCGTTTTGTATGTAAAGCTTATCCATAGATTTAAAAAAATAACTAACTTTCTTGTTGCCCAAGTGATTTGTTCATGTAATTATGTTTGAATGAATACAGTACACAAATGTCGGAATTTTGAATTAATTTTGCGGGAAGTTCAAACACGTTCTAGTTTAAAATTATCTCATTCTCAAAATCTTTATTTTGTTTACTTTGATATTTATTTGATTTTTTTCTAAGGTAACATTCTAAATTTAATGAAATTTTTTATAAATAACTTAAGTTTGTTTTCACTTATCACAGAAATTTGTATAAATTGCTAATTTGTAAAAAAAAAAAAAAAAAAAAAAAAATCTTTATTAGGCGTCAAAATGAAAATATTCAATTCAATAGTCTCAAGCATTCAAAACGCTGAAAAATGGTTTTCTTAAATGTTTATTTATTATTAAAAAATTGTTTTAAAATCTATGTTTTTTAGAGGATAGTACATGTTTGCTCTGTGAATATTACTAATACGTTTTATATTGATAAATGGTGCATGCAAATGATTTAAAAAAAAAAAAAAAAAACAGCTTTTTCTAGTTGAAAAAAGAAACAAAAAGTTTAAAATATGTCAAAGACAACCCCCTTACGTAAAATCAAACTTCGGATCTATCGACTTACTTCAAAGATTATGATGTCAAGTCTTTCTCTTTTTCCTTTTTTTTTTTTTTTTTTTTACGATGCCAAATCCCAGAACTTTCTCACTTCTAGAACTTCATTCTTCTTTTTACGTAATATTTTCATTCTGGAGTTTATCTCTCAGATAACAAGGACGGAAATTTATCTCCGTAACTTTTTCATATCATTCTAGAATAAAATTTGTGGCGTATGATTTTATTCTTTATCATTCATTGAGACTTTCCCCCTCGCAATACTTGCGAGATGAACTCGAAGTAAGGATTAGTCCAAAAAAATTCGTTTTACATAACTACGTACGAGTACTATCAATTTGCTAATTAAACTCTGGCGTACCTCTTTTCTTTCTCTCACATTCTTTTTTTTTTTTTAATTTCATCTGCGTCTCAAATACAGTAAGCGTAAATATAGTAAGCTTAGGGATTTTGGCGGATTATAGAGCTTCGATACATTTTTAACGGGAAACTATAAATCCCTTTAGATAAGATTTGAAACGATTTAACCATGTATTTAATGTGTTTACGCACATTCTGAACTTGTGAAGACGATGTATATATCCGACAAAATATTTGGTTATTCTAGCAACTACAAAATTAAATTCAAACATTGAACATTAATTTAATTGAATATTCTCGTAATGTTAAAAAATACTGACCAAAAGGAAAATTAATTATGTTCAATAATAATTAAAATAAATTATGACAACCTAACTACTCCAGTCACATGCTTTTGCTTAGTAGTTCTATTAGCACTTGAAGAACACCTGCTGGACTACGGGAACCTTTTACTGTGCTTTACATTGAAAATGCATAGTTGTAATATTGTGCAAATGAGATAAAAAATTTAAAGAAGTAATAAGTCTGTTTCTAAAATCCAATTAAATTGAATTGGGGAAAAAAAGTTTGCTTTCAGTTTCGAGAATTGTTTTGTTAGTCAAGATGTTTCTTTTCCATTCAAGGGGAAAAATCAAATTAAATACTATCACTATACAACTTCGACTGCTTCTTTAAAGGACATATTTAGAAGGATGTACAGATTATATTGAATTACGGGATTCCCCGTTTCAAATGACACGACCCCCGTCCTAGAAAATCGTAAGAAAATTATCGGAACTAACATGCATCTGTTTTTAAAGAAACGTTGAAGAATTTAAACGAATTTAAAAATGGGATAGATAATGGGGAAACAAAGTGAATATTCCCTCTCAGAATTTTTTTTATTTCTTAACAAATTTAAATATGTACTTGACTTCTTAATTAAAAGAATGTACTTGGTACCGCCAGAAGAAACAATAAATCATTCAAACAAGCGGTCGGTCATGTTTAAAAAAGTAGAGAATTAAATAAAAATGCCCTTAGTATCGTATTTTTTGTTGTGAGATTTATTAATATTATTATTGTGTTATAGATTAGAATTTTCTCAAGCACCACATACAAGGAATTTCTTATCATCATCTTAAAAAAGCCAATTGTCAAATTTTGAATGAAGATTTTGAAGAGTGTGTGCGTGTGTGTGTGTGTGTGTGTGTGTGTGTAAGATAATATCGAACCTCTTTTTTTCTCCCTCAGATGAACCAATGAACCAAGGTGCTTTAGATACTTTGTAATGAATAACTGAATTTTGAAGAGTATCACATTTTTTACAGTGGTGAAGGCACAAGTGCAACTTACTAAAAAAAACCGAGAATGATTTTTTTTTTTTTTTTTTTTTTTTGTGAAACGGAAATATTTGTAATAAAATGAGAAAGTACAAAGACAGATTAATTAATTAGCTTAATATTTCAAAACAGTCATTTGTTTTCATCATGAGGATAATTCTTATGATTTTCATCTTAAAAATATTGATTTTCCCTCCTCCAGCAAATTGCCTTCGATTTATTTATATTTTTAAGGAAACAAGTTGTTAAAAAACAAACTGTTGTGAAAAAAATTATATTATATACAAAATTAAATTTCCAAAACAACTCTTTAAATTTGATTTTTAACATAACAATTGGAAACAAATACAATTAATTTGAATACAAATAATTCAGCCAGTTTTAGTGACTTTTTACTAAATATTTATCATAACACAAAGAGTTGGTGATTTAGATACGGGCAGAAGTGCAATGAATTTGCTCTTGGAACCATATACAGATTCGACAGATTTATAATGAGTAAATTTTTTATGTATTTTATTAATCAAACTCTTTGTAAAAAAAGCAGACTTAAATAATTATTTTATATTCTAGAATTGATTTTAAAATTTTCTTTTAAGGAAATAAACAATTTATTCTGTTTTGAAGCGTTTGATTCAAAAAGTGATGTATCAATCGGTTTCTTTTCCTAAGATGATGAAAGGGGGGGGGGATTAGCACATGCATATAAAAAATCTTTTCTTGTCGAAACGGTTCTTCCGTTACGTCACACCCAAACACCAATCACCGCAAAGCCTGAAATGACGTTACCCAGCTTGGAGAAAAAGGGAAAGATCTCTGATGAATCAGTCCAGTCCGGTAACACTTGCTTTACTGTTGTGCACATTTATTACCGCGCGAGTTGAAAAATTAGTTTTGGTTTTTGATAGACTGTTGCTTATCTTCTCATTATTTTACTGTTTTATATTTGAAAACCAAATATTCTCCTGAGGAATTAGTGGATTTAAGCCGGCCGGTTGTTTGTGTTTGGTACGAAATATTTTTCTTAGAGCAGTTAGATTTTGATATATACATACATATAATATAATGTGGAATATAGTTTAATTGTGTAAAAAAATGACTGCTTTTAATGGATTACATAAACTGACTGTAATCCTTTAAATCATGATAAACATTTTTATTGAACTTTATTTAAATGAAAACTCCAAAGAATTGTCAGCCTCATTTGTATTACTTAAAATCGTACATTTAAATTCCATGTTTTGCAAAACTTGAAATTATTTATTTATATAAGATGATAGGAATAATTCGTATTCAGTAAAATAAACATTATAAATGTGTAGATTTATATTCAGTTAGTTGCTTATCAAACGCTGTCGTATGTTTAATATTCACTAAGTATTATCGTCGTCTTATATTGGTGCTTCTTAATATAGATTTTGTTCAGGTGATCTTGTAAAAATGTTTTTTTTTTAATAGTGCTTCATTTCATTCCTTAGAACTTGATTTTTTGTTTGTTTTAATTATGTAATTCATATTAAAAATTATTTCATTAATATAAATTTTTAAGAACTTAAAAGAAAATTATTTGATAACTTTTTTGTTTCTGGTAATATATGCTATAAATATCAGTACATGTTTGGTAAGATACTGAATTCTTTAGGAGGAAAAAGCAATATGGCATAACTAATACTTCAATCATTATTTGAAAAAATAAATCAATGTGAAATTGTATCTCTTCAAAAATACTTATTGTTTCTCTAAAATAACTTTATTTTAAAAAAAATAATGATGATTGTACTATGCAAAAACCTTTATTCATTCATGCTTATTGAATTTTCTAATTGGTTGTAACAATAAAGTAAATTTATTAATTAAAAAAATTATTTGTAATGCAATATCGGTTCTCTTGGAAAAACTAAATGATTGTATAAATTGTTTATTTTAATCAGGGAAAAAAACTATTCTTATATTTTTATCAATCATATTCATGAAATGAATATATAAAGAATATCAGAATATCAAGTTTTGTACACATTATGAATAAATTTTCTTTTTACAGTTTTAAATCAACATGTATAATAAACAAGTTAAAAACTCTGTGACTAATCCAGGATGGGTACTTTTACCTGAACAAATAGATGCTCTGACTAAAAAACCTTATACTTACAATGCAACTGCAGGTTCCTTTTTGGAGTTACTTTTTTTACAAAAGTAAGTTAAGTAATTATATGTTTCATTTTAAAATTAATGTATACTTGTATTAATTTCTTTCAAGCAGTGCTGTTGTACTGAATTAGCTCATTATATTCATATGAAGGAAAACTCTTGTATGTAAAATTTTCTTAATTCTCTCTAAATACGGGTGTAATGTGTTTTCTCACTTATGTGATACTCTGTAAAACTTGCAATTTATTCTTTTATTTTCTACAATTATTAATACATATTCATTATTTGTACAATTATTAATATATTTTACTGTACAATTATTAATATATATTAATTGATAATTATTAAATTGATCCTTTTTTTTTTATAAGTATTCTCTTGATTCAAAATTTAGTCACCAAGTTTATGTATTTTCATAACACATATTTTATTTATCAACATTACTTTTGGAAATATATATTGTGTTCTTTCCACTGTTTAATATTTTTATCAATAGTTTAAATTGGTTTTAAATTGCATTATTTTATACAATTTATTTATTACATTTGTAATTGTTCTGAATGACTGTTTCATAAATTTCCAATTCATAAAACTTCCCAATTTTATCAAAATAAAAAATATTTATATAGATCTTTATTGTTTGCTGGTTGAAATAAAATAAGTTTTATTTTTAAATAACTATTTAATAACTATTATAGTTTTTTAATAACTATTATAGCAGTAATAAATAAAATAGCTAACTTTACAAATTAGACATACTTGGTTTGATTTCACAAACAAAGATCATGAGCAATTAAAATATCTCATTTGATGAGACATCTTAACATAACAAAATTTATGTGAAATATTTCTGCTTTTATTTAAACCTTCATGAATATGTGATCTCTGATCAGGAAATTTTGAAAAATTGTAAGGGAGTGTAGTATGATTGTTTCAACATACAACTTCTTTGATTTTTATCAAGTGTTTGTAATAAAATAACTGATACCCTTTAATACTAGGTAGATTAAAATAAGTGATCGGTTTTAGTTAATTCAATAAATTATATTTATGTACATAATGATAAATGGAATGGTGTTCCATGTTATATGAATAACTACAATATTCAAATATTTTAAAGAGGGATCATACACCTATAGCACTGAATTATATCAAAAACTAAATATACCCAGAACTATTCTATAACATAAATTTTTAATTAAATTTTTTCTATGTGTTTTCTTCATTTTATATGTACACATTAATTCACATTATTTGGTAGAAAACTAGTGATAAAATATAATTTTTAAAATCTTTATTGTTATTGAAAACAGATAATGATTTCTTTGAAGATTTAAATCAATCTCCTTTTTAATTACTAATTGCATAGATGTTATAGTATTTAGATATTTTATATTTTTACACTTATTTAAAAAGATATCGAATTTCTTTATAGATTCTGGATCAAGTTATCACAATATGTTCCTAGTCACATAACTCCTTGTGTTCTTACCTGTGTGGGTCTAACCATCAATCTTGGTAGTTGTTTAACTCTTTTGTATTATAGTCCTGATGCCAAAGCTGAAGTAAGCAAAGTCTTACTTGTAGTAATGTAGATTTAACGTAATTTTATTTCATGCTCAATCATAACTTGGAAAACTTAAAACTATTAATAATTTCTCTGATACAAAATAAATCATTTTTTTTCTTTTATAAATCTTTAAATTCTTAATTTTTATTCTTTCAGTTTAAAATATAAGCATTTTATCTTTCTAATTGTAAAAGTTATTAAATCCATTCACTATTGTGGATTTATTATTTTGAATAAATAATCTTCAAATTTAGATTTATTTTAAATATGGAAGTTTTAAAATGAAATGATGCTATACTCATGATTTTAAAGAATATTGCATTTAAATATTACAATTAAAGGTCTTTTTGATGGTGTGAAATGATTAATTTTTGTAAAAATTCTTAATATTTTATTTGCTTTATTATATTTAATTATAAATATGACAATGTATTTACAGGCTCCATCTTGGGTATATGTACTTTGTGCTGTTGGAGTATTCCTGTATCAAACTCTTGATGCATTAGATGGCAAACAAGCCATGAAAGTACAAGATACTCAGATAGAAGAAGTTTATGACCATGGCTGTGATGCTATTTCTACTGGTATGGAATTCTTAATTATATCAAAGCATTAGTAAAAATTTGCATAACATAAATCAATGAAAATAGATGCTGCTTATTAATTATATTAATGTTTACTTTTAAAGAAGGAACAGTTCGGATTTCATTTATGGTTTATTAAAGTAAATAAATGTATATAAATCTTTGTAAGATGGAAATTTGCATGTTTCATAAATCATTTGTGATAGGAAACTTTAAGTTCTTAAATTATTTATTATAGATAAGGAATAAAGCTTTAAAAATGTTAACTATTAATATGGAATTCAATGTGCTGAGAATAAATGATAATGTATTACAATTTTTTTCTAAAACAGTTCTTAATTATAATTAATTTTTTATGTTTATAATAAAAGTTTGACTCTGCCTTATATTGAAATTTGTTTTTCTTTTGCAGTGTTTGTTTGTTTAACTACTGCAGCTGCTTGCCAGTTTTGTACATTACCATTATTTATGTTTTTATTCTTCATTCTTTCAATGTTTGTATTTTATACATCTCATTGGCAAGATCATGTTACTCATGTAATGATTTTTGGAAAGTAAGTTTCAAGATGTTTCTAGATTTTTTTTATTAACCTCTCATTTTGTTTTGATTAATGTTGTATTGATCTGGGGAAAACCTTTAAAGATTGGGGTTTTTTTTCATAATTTTGAGCTTATAATTTTTCTTTTGTATATAATTAATTGGGGGGGGGGGGGAATAAATTTTAAAAATTCTTTGAAAAGATAAAAACAAATATTTGAACTTGAAATGATCATGTGGATATGTATTTAGCAGTTACAAATAAAAATGTATGTGAAAAGAAACTGTTGAAGCTGTGATAATTTTTATTTTTAATTGAATATATTGGTCTAAATTTGATGGATTAATAATTATTGAAAAATCTTAAAAATTAATAGGAACAAACTGAAAAATAGGAATTATATCATACATTTTTTTCTTGTGAATGCTTGATGTTAGACTGAATTTATAAATTTCATTCCTAAATTATTGACTTTCATTTAATTCAAAACCATTTTCTTAGACTCATTATGATGATCCATCCCCGTCATATAAATATGTAAAATTGTCAAATAAATTTAACATTGACTTGTAATATTCTTAATAGGCTGTGGATAAATATTGTGTGCTAATACACATAAACCTCCTTTGACATGTTGCATATGTTCCTAAAAATTGTACCTAATTATAATTCACATAAAAAGAACTACTTTATAGAAAAAGGGAAGATAAGTTTCAAATAAAAAATGGCCTTAATTTCAAATCTAAAATGACCTACTGCTTTTTTTGGTTATCACCAATGTCATGTGAGGTTGGATTAAAATCTTCAATTAATGAAATGAAGGTTTGAAAATTATTTAATTGATAATCTATTTTTTGGTAAAATCATTAATTTAATCAGGAGATATTTAATTTTATTTCATTTAAAAGATGCAAATACAAATAATATGTTGAGTGTGTTGTGCATTCAAACTCCAAATTCTAACTGCTATAAATCATCTTTTTAATGCACTGTCAGTAATGTAATTTGGGGAATCCCTAATGAATGATATTCATGATAACTGTTCCCCACCCCACCCCTGTCTGTTTGTGAACATTCAGTTTCTAATTCTATGGATTTTCAATAAATGATATTTGTAATAACTTCCTCTTTTTTTTATTTATTTATGCACGACCAGTTATGTAATTCAGGGAATTTGACATTCAGAATTTTCTTGATTGAAACACAAATGCAATTCTTCAAAATTCACATTATCTTCTTAAATTACAAATTTTTCTTAATTTAGTTTAAAGGTTGGTAATGAAAAAATGAATAAAATAGTGTAAAAAAATTATTTTTGGTATTCCAATTTGTGTAACTGAATTTATGGGGTAAAATTCATATAAAAATAGGGTTAGGGGTGTATATTTTAACATGAATGTTGCTAACATTTTTATTGGATATCATTGTTCATTTTATTGTGGTAGTCTTGTATTTGAATTGAATATCTTGGGGAAAATCAAACATTCAGTTTTTGGTAATTTAGACAATCTATTTATAAAGAGTATCTTTTTTAGTAAATTTCAAGTTCAGTGTTAATATTCCTGTTTCTCCAAATATAACTGATTAAAAGATAGAGTAGTTACTAATTTATTATCTTTGCCTTATTTTTCTGTCTTTTTTTTCCTTGCTTTTGCTTTTAAGTAATTTATTTGGCTTGTAACAAAGTCTTTGTAAATGGTCTTTAAAAAATAAGTTTTAAACACACACCACTTAATCTAAGCCTTAAAGATAAACTAAAAGTTAAAGCGAAAAGTATATTGTGCCTGATGACATTTTTTACTTGGAAATAGAATTTGAGGATGGACCTCTTCATTCCCACCCTTGCCTCACATATAAAGCAGAAAGTATTTCAATAAATGTTAATTTCACTACTACAATAACAGATTCATAGTCTAAAATCAGTTTTAAGTGCAATTTGACAAAATAGAATGGATTGAAATTATTGTTTAATACATGTGGTTTAGTTTTTTATTATTATTTTCATTTCAATGAATTTATCAAAATGAATGAATTATTAGAAAAGAGTTTCATTCTTTTGAAGACAGAATGAATACTAAATATCTTATGGATTATCTAATTTTTAATCTCATTTTAGATTTCACATTTTAAATATTTTGAAATTATATTTATATAATTAAAAATAAAAGTTTTTTTTTTAATTTCATTTTGTTGCATAATTTTTAATTAAAAAAAAAAGACTGCATTGAAATATAAATCTTTATGATTTAAATCATTTTTTTTTAAGTTTTGTAATATGTACCTAAATATTTTTAATCTTTGGATACTTTAAAATGATGATGGAAACATTTCAGTTATTTTAAATTTTTATTTATATTTTGAAATAAAAATGTTATAATACTTAGTTTTTCTAAACTTAGATTTGATGTATCTGAAGTTCAATTTACTGTGATGTTCGTTCATTTATTGACTGCATTTTATGGACAACATATCTGGAGATCATTGGTTAGTTGTTTTGAATGTTATTTGATTTATAAAATTTATTTTAATTAAAACAGGAATATTGTTATGGAGTGTCAATGTTATATTTATTTCATTGAAGAAAAAAAAAGGAATTTGTGTGACTTTTATTGGATTTTGTTCTTTTAGATCTTTGGCATTGAACTGAGGATGATTTTAGGTTTTGTTTCCTTATTAAGTATGATTGGGACTATAATCTGTAATATTGGATACGTACTAGGAAATAAAACTCCAATTGATGACTATGTAAAAATTCCAAGAAAAACAGTAATTATTGTTTGGTATTAGAAATTATTGTATCTTTTTTTATTTCAAAAGTTGACCTTTTTAAATTATTCTCAATGAATTATTTTAGGGTATACAAGTTTGGAATCCTATTGTTCCAGCATCTATACTTACCCTGTTTGCTATTAAGGTTTTTAACTCAGGACTTTTTCATCCTAACCCATCAATTTTCATTATTGCATTTGGTCTTGCATATGCTAAATTGACTTTGAGACTAGTTGTAAGTATTTAAACATTATGTACTTGATTTTTTTTAGTAATTGTCACTTTCAATTTATCTGTAATTAAAAAATATAAAAGGAAAATAAAATTAAAGATCTCTTGATGGAATTTTTTAAATAAACCATTTTATTTCAAGATTTTTTACTTTCCTATTCCTCTTGATACCAAAAACAAGACATAAATCAGCTTTCTTGATTTTACAAGAAATAAACAAAATTTATAAAAAATGTAAAGCAAAATTTAGTTTTATATTTAGGTAAATAATAACTTCCTGATAGGCTTGCTTTGGAAATTTTTTATTGCAATTGTAGCCCTTTTATATGTTGACTCATTTGTGTTGGAAAAAAAATTGTGTAACTTAGCTTCTCTTAAAATCAAACACAGTAAGCCAAAAAAAAAAAAAAAAACTTATGGGATTCCTAGCATTTATAATACAAATATTTAATTGCAAGATTGTAACTTTCATTGACTATCTTTTTAAGTGAAACATTTATAATGGAAGTATATGATGCAATTTTATTTATTTTTATTACTGCTGTTGTTATACTTAGAAAAATCACCTCTAGGCATGCTTATCTTGGTGCATAAGTAATATTCATTTCTATTTTAATTCTCTCATCTTTTAGAATATTTTTATTGTTGTACTATTAAAATCTGAAATCAACATTTTCATAGTGTTAGAGAACTGTAAATTTTATAATAAGCAAAGTCTTATTGTGTAAGTGATGACTCCTTCTGCCATCTAAAACAAGAATGCCAAGAGAGGTACTATAGAGGTAACCCCTTTATTTCATTTATAAGATGCCAACCAGGGAATGCAAGTATTTTTGACGAACCTCATTGAAAGATGCGGGAAAAAGTTCTTCTCTTTCCTGGGAGAATGTGGAAAGAAAAAAATCCTACCCCATGGCAAAGTGTGGGTGGGAAAAGAAAAAACTTGAGCAGAGGTGCCAAATGCAGGTTAATGATAAATTAGGCTGAGACGAAACAGATCTGATTTTTTTCGAGACATTGCTGAATGTAACGTTTTGCTAGATGAGGAGAAAATATCATTCATTATAAATAACTATCTGTAAATTTGAATAGTAATAATTAAACTTAATTAAATTTACAAAAATCATATCATAATTTCTAGTAGGTAAAAAATTCCTTGCATTGTTCAATTTTTGAAGGAAAAAATCATGTTCCTAATTTAATTTTCTTATGGTAATATTGTTACGAAATAATTTCCGAAATATGAAAATTTTTCCAAAAGATATTCAAAATAGAAAAGATTAAATTAGTTTTGTTGTAATTAATTAAAGTGATATTGGATATTGAGCAGTGAAATCTATTAACCCCTTTTTGTAGGGACTGTGGTAGTTTAGTGGTCATGGTTGAGGTCGGCATTGATTTCGTTGAGTCATGGATTCAAACCCTGATGCCACCTAAGACTCGCCGTAGTAGACCTAGGAACATTAAATATGCTCAAGGTCCCAATGGTGGAGAAGTTTGGAAAGGAAGGTGCTATGTTAGGTGTCATCCCGTCACTTGATCAAGGAACAAAATTTTAAGATCTGTTGCCAATAGCCCTCATGTTGCTTCTCAGTGCAACATTAATAAACAATTACAATCAGAATCCCCATTTTGTTGCTATTTCAAATTCTCATGATATTAATTTTCTAGTTAGGGATTGTATTGAAAATTATATGCATATAGCACACATTTTAAATTGTAAAAAACAGCATGTTTATGCTACTCTGCATTATATAAAACAAATTAGTTGTTGTGAAAAATGAACTAGGTCAACAAATTGTTAATAATTTCTTTGAAAATAATGATGTGCATGTTATTGAAGTTTCTATAACACTGTGAATTTAAGTAGTTGGAAAAAATATTTATAGTTTAATATTTTTGTAATTAATATTAGTTTAATTGCAGATGGGCTTATCTTCTCTCTTTTTAAATTATTGGTTAATTTAATAATGAAAAGTACATTATTTTGAAATTGTATCTATGTTGTGTTCTGTATTTATTTCTAAAAAAAGGAAAAATTTCTTTATTTCACAAATTAAATCATTTTTAAATATTAATCTGTATAGTTAAGAGAATATCACATAAAAGTACATATCACAATTATTATTTTTCCTTCCTCAGATTGCTAATGTAACTTATGCTGATATGGATATCTGGGATAGCTGTCTTGTTGCTCCTTTCCTTTTATGTTTGAATACATATTTGCCTTCTCCTTATATGCTACCTTCTACTACTGCTCTGTTATGTGGTTTGGTAAGTTTTGTTCTCTATATATCATGATTCATGCTCATATTATTTCTTTGAATATTTAACAATATTTAATTGTAGGAAAAGAGAAAAAGGAATATTTGAATTGAAATTAAGCTATATTATACATATATTTTACATAAAAAGCTGTGTTATGCATAGATTTTTGATAATATTCCATTTTTTGCTTCTAGCAAAGAAAATAATTGCCTCAAATATTAAATACCAATTTTAAAAAAAAGGCAATTATCATCCTTGTCTCATTTTGTACATACTATGTTTGAACTTGCCTTAACCAGTGATTTCCAATGGGGTTAATATTGTCTATCTGAAGGTGTTGAAGAGACCTGGAGGGGGAGGGACATTTTGATCCAAAGTTAATTTAGGGTATGTTGAGTACCATCTGCCACCCCTTAGGTAATACTTGCATGAACTCACTGAAAGCTTGATTAATACTAAAGATCACTGAACACATGTTTCAACAAATAGTTCTAAATGTCATTTCTGCAAGACCAATCCATATTAAAAGTAGGTGTAAGAAATTATATGTGCTATTTTCCTATTTTAGTAATACTAGGTGTGGCAATTAAATAATGATACTGTCACTGTAAAATATTTTATTTTTATGTCATACTTATTTACTTATTATCCCCTTCAATATACGCTCCTCTATCTCTATAATGCTCCATGCAAATCTTCTGTTGTTCAAAACAGTTCTGGAAGTCTTCTTCTGTCAGCTCCTTCAGGAAATGTGCTGCTTTTCCTTTTTCAACTTCACTGATTTGGATCTTGTTCCTTTTAAGGAGGATTTCACCTTATGAAACAGATAGAAGTCACTTGGTGCAAGTCCAGCAAATAAGATGAATGATCTAACACTGGGATGTTGTATTTAGTTAGAAACCTCCTTGACAGACAATGTAGAATGAGCCAGCGCATTGTCTTGGTGAAACAATTTGCTGTACAGATTCTTTGTCAATTCCTATAGTCTCAACAATCACACGAATACTTCAGTGATGGTTAGATCGAACCGAATTGTCGATTTTTTTTATATTATTCCTTTTTGACATGGGAGGCCAACCTGAAAGTGAATCATCTTCACCGTCTTCTCAGCTATCTTGAAAACACTTAAACTACTGAAAAACATGTGCATATGATAAACATTCATTGCCATACATGTCTTTCAATAAATTATCAATAGTTGTTTTTACAAATTTCATGTGAAATTTCAGAACAATTCTTTGTTCACTTATAATTTTTCTAGCAAAACAAAAAAAATAACTAATGTGAACAAAGGTTATGGGTAAATGGATTAGTTTACAGAAACCAGAGGTACTGCTTTTGAAAGAGAAGGTATTATGCTAAACAGCTCTCAATCGCTGGCGTTTGGTGCCTACATACTTTTTCGGTAGTAGCGTCAATCTCGTTATTTAATAGCCACATCTCGTATGTGCCATTAAGTTCATTGTATGTGTTATGGATTGTACTGTCAGGCCAGATGGCAGATTTTCAATGTTTATGTTGTTGAATTTCTTAGTTCCTATGCTTGCTTCAATTTCTGTTGTTTGGTGAATTATGTTTTGATTTTGTGTTAAGATTGTTGTGCTTCTCAACCTGATAAATAACATTTTGTAGTGTCTGTGATAAAATAGTACAAAGAAAGACTAATTGAATTTGACAAGCAAAAATAGCCATGGCTTGTAGAGTGCTAGTAGAATCGCAGAAAATAGCTATGGCAGAACACAAAGTTCATCTGTGATTATTCACAATTGAAACAAACAAATAAATTAGAATAACTGATATCTGAGAATATTGACAAGAGGCATATAAAAGCCAGGTTTGAAGCATTAAAAGTAAAATACAATGCTTGAAATTCTTATGATTAGGAAGAGAAAATGGTAGATTTTATTGAGGAAAAGATTGAAAAAGAATTATTGAAATATGATAAGTATGAACTCGGATTTCTGTCTATTTGAGAGTTAATTTCTGCTTCTAAAAATGACATATTGAATGCCTAAATATCATTGAAAATGTTAATACAATACAGTTAAAATTAACAAAATTAGAATTAATTAAATTTGATTGAGGTCTGAGGAACTGAATTGGTTTTGGATGCTAGTTTGCAAAAATCTGTAATAATTGTTCTATACCTTAAGAGTATAAATTTGAGTATTCATGACTAACTTTGAAGTCTGCTTTTACTGCTCAGTGGCTGATTAAAGGATTTCTTGCCTCAAAAGAAAATCATATAAAGGCAATATATTGTTCTTCTAAAATCTACGTATGGGAAAAATGAACTCTCGTTATAATTATATGTTGAAGAACT
The DNA here is from genome assembly GCA_019974015.1 of Nephila pilipes. Classification (NCBI taxonomy): domain Eukaryota; kingdom Metazoa; phylum Arthropoda; class Arachnida; order Araneae; family Nephilidae; genus Nephila; species Nephila pilipes. The sequence continues at coordinate 28,333 of BMAW01061581.1, forward strand.
GTTATCTTTTGTTCTTCAAAAAGAAAGAAAAATTCCCGTAACTTAATTATATGATAAATTAGAAACAAAATTTCATGCTCTAGGTTCCTAGATGGTTACTAAAGAAAAATACACAAAAACGCTTTGTACTCTTGTAAAATCATCAATTCCGGAAAATATTTTTAAGATCTAGGAGAAAAACAAACAGATATCAATCAAAAATCCAGATAATTGCCTGAGTAAATAGCTAGAATTTTTCAAAATTGAAGCAGAAGGAGAAGAGCGATGAACATAGAGATACAAATCATTTGAAAGCCATTGAGCAGAAATCAAATATTATGACATTGAATAAAGATAAGATGCCAAATAATTTAAGTGAAACAGTTTTAGTGTCTACCCTTTAAGATAGTATGAATAAAGAATTCGTGTGCATATTTTGTAACATGTTTTCATGTTTCTCAGGAGTGTACAGCTACGATTGATTCTTCCTTAGAAGAAAGGCAGGTGACTTATAAGAAAAAAAGGAACATGTTTTTTATGTTTCAGTTGTGGGCACGTTATTAATAAATGCCGATTTATAAAATCTGTTTTTGTAAGAGAAGATGATATTTTTCTATTCTTTGGCCAAAATTGTTAACCTACAGAGAAGAAAAAAATAGAAAACCATTGATGAAAATCAAACTTAAAAAATTAGTTTCCCCATGAAATCACACAATCAAAAACTTGAAACATATTTGAAGACATTAATTGTTAGTATTGTTAATTGTGATGCGATGAAATAGGTAAGAGTTATTGTTTCAGGATCACAATTGAAATACATCACCTACAAATGTGCCCTGGAGCTAAATTTAATACCCATAGTTTATACTCATCTAAAACTGTTTGGTTTCAACTAGAACTGTTCTCTTATATCTCATTATATTTACAAAATTTTATTGAAGTGCTTGAATTCCAATTAATTCTGTTAGATAAATTTTCTTAATTAGGAATGTATCTATGGCTACAAACCTAAAATTAATGAGGCTGCTCTTTATGAATATTTAAAAGAAATAGGCAGTTATCTAAGTGACTTTTTTAATGATACTAATGATGTTTTAGGTATTCAGATTCTATTTGGTGCTTACATATGATCACTGATTGTATCAACTAAATGCGATATGATTATTAAAGAATTAGTGGCTATTAAAATTAATTTAGGATAGTTGCTTATTGTTACTACTAAAAATGAAAGAATTGCCTCAAAAGTAGGATTTCCTCTTCTTTGTACTAATGACAATGCCATGATATGGGATGAGGAATATCCAAGGATCGAAGAATGTGAGGGGGAAAAAAAGATTAAACAACACGAGAATAATAATAAAGTTTATGAAATCTTTGAAAAAACTGTAATAAAGAGATGAAACAAGACAGTACATCATAAAATTGACATAGATTGAAGACTATCTGCAACTTGAAAACAATATAGAAGTGGCTCTCAAGCATCTTCAAACAACTACTCAGAAACTGAATATTATGAATAAATATACTGAATATGTAATTGTTATTCAAGATTAGTTAAAAAAAAAAAGGGGGGGGGGAATAGGTATTGATTAGAAATGAAGAACAGAATTGTCACGACAATTATTTGACTGGAGTTTAGGAATGAATGATATAGGGCCATTTGTTTCAAATGATAACTAACTAATCTCTTCTACTGGATTTAACCTTAGATCCTAAATTAACAATGCACAAAATAAAAACGCAAAAAATATTTTAGGATTTTATTGGCTCTGTTTGACAGATGAATTGGAATGTTATATCCCTGTGATAAACTGTTTAGAGCCTTTAACAAAAAAAAGTCTAGCTATCAGTTACTCAAAGAATATTTTATCCAATTGGTCTCGCTGCTCCTGTAACATTGGTTCCTGAAGTATCGCTTGAAAGGACTTGGTCACTGAAATTCGGATGGGATGAAGAATTGCTGAATGATTTAAACAGTGAATTTTGTAAATAGGTTCAACATTTAGATTGCTTAAAACAGTGTAAGCTATTTTGTCACATTCTAATAAAGGTATCCAGCACATGCCATATGTTTCGTGATGCAAGTCAAAATACTTTTACTTGTTGCATATTTTAAATACAGTGATTAATGACAAAGTTCATATTAATCTTGTTATAGCAAAGACAAGAGTTGCTCCATCAAAAGTATTAACTCTTCCTTGCCTTGAACTTATGACTGCAATGATTAGTAGTCGCCTGTACTCTTTCATAAAGAGTGGGCTGAAGGGATGATTATGAATCTTATTTTTAGTCTGACTCAATAGTGGTTTTGGCTTGGATAGCCAATCAAGGACCATGGTTAATTTTCGTTGAAAATTGAGTAAAAGAAATTACTACACTTAAAATAGATTGCTTGAATCGTGCTAGATCAAAAAAATCTAATTGTTTTGTTATCAATAGGTTACTTACCACATTCTCTTTTAAAGTCATGGTGGTGGCTGAATTTTTCATGGTTATTTGAAGATACAAGAAACTGGCCATCTTTGAACTGCAGGCCCTGATCCATTAAAAGTGGAAAAGGAAAGAAGAAAAACTCTGGCATATAACTGAAATTATCGAATCAAAATTAGTCTCAACTAATTTGTCTGTCAGATTCTAAAGTTATAATAAAACTGTAAGAATTGTCACTTGGAGGGAAAAAATTTGTTTCAGGAAGAAAAAAAAAATTTTAATAGTCCTTAAGACTATTTTTATTAGGTGTGAAGAATTTGCCACTGCCGAGAAAATACTTTTTTGATGCATTTAAAGATAATGTTTGTTTTTTCTGTAGAGGAAACTAAAAATAAATATATTTCTTGGAGAGTACATAATCTAAAATCTCTCCAAGTGTTCATTGATAATACCATTCTGAAGGGAAAGATATGGATTTTAAAAGAAGAAAAAAACAAGGGAATCTCATACTTTTCTTGTTGATGCATTACTTGCAGAAGTAATCAAGCAAAAGCTTTTAGGGTTTCCTTTCCTACTCTCAAAAGATTATATGAAAATTTCTGCAACTTTTCAAATAACTGAAGTTGATTTTACTGGATATCTCTTCACTACATCTAAAGATAAATGTTGGTTTGTCATTTTTACTTGTGTTATTTACAGAACCATGCATCTTGAACTCGTTCAGTCTCTGAGCAGTGGTGCCTTTATCTAAACTCTCTGATGATTCCTGTCTTGAAGAGGGAGAATATCAATGGGAGGTTTATTTTGACAATAGCACCAAGTTTGCTGGTGTCTTAGCAGCTCTAAGACAACCGGACTGCGATGAAATTAAAAAAGAATATAATTTACATAGCATACAGTAGAAGCTCAGCTCACCCATTACTCCTTGATGCAGTGGGTTTGGGGAAACATTTAATCAGAATTTTGAAAAATCTGTTGAAGAGAAATCATAGTCAAGCCTCATTAGACTACAAAGAAAATATATTGCTTTGAAAATATGAATCTGTGATGAATAATTATCCATTAACTTATTTACCTTCCATGTTTCAACAGAGCATTCCTGATAATGAAGCACCCAATTTGGATCAAATTGAAAGTGTTAGTTTGGTGAAGTGTGCAAATTATGTCCAATCATATTGAGAGATATTAAGGATGCATTTTAAATTAAAATACCTTTGACTGTAGCAAATACTCAAGAATCAAAACCCTGGCAGATTTAGAGTTGGATAAATTGTTTTAGTGAATAAAATGACAACATGAAAAGATAAGAAGTTTTTCAGATATTCCCTGGATGTAATAATATCAACCATTTAGTTCAGGTGAAAACAACAAATGAATATATGTTAAAACCTATACAGAGACTAAATCCATTAGAAATTCATTTTAAATCACAAGTATCTCCAAAAAAAATTGAACCTATGGTATGGAATTTTAAAACTACTTAAAAAAACTGAAAACTTATCTTGTTCCAGAATTTGGTGTTGAAAATCTGAGAACTTGTTATGGGAAATAAAAAATCCGTCCAAAAGAAAAACCGAATCTTTAAAGGACAATTAATATATATATACATTTAACTTTTATTCTGTGTTAGTATCAATAAGAGTTATTACAATTATTGTGTACTTAACTTCATTAATAAATTTTAAAGGGAATTTTAGTTGAGGTAAATATTTGTACAGCTATTATTTTAGAAAGGTGGAAGAATGTTAGAAATGATACTGTAGAGTGCTGTTTTACAACCTCTAATGTTAAGAATATGTGCTTAAAGTATGTATTTGGCAACAGCCAAATGATGAATTTCCAATATTAATATTATTAAATTTCCGTGTTCCTATGAATTTACTGCAATATCTGTTAATTGCTGGATGAATGTTAGACTGTTCATGCTCATTCAAATAGTTTTGCTTTGCAAACCTGATAAGCAACAATAGGTATTGGTTTGAAAGTGGTTCAAAAAGTATTTTTATTTGAAGACAGTTGACATCATTAAGGTAAATTATTACCACTGGTACTGCGATCTGTTAAATAGAGCCAAAACAAATTTGATTCATTGATTCATAAATCTTGATTTGGTAGTCAAATGCTTCTAGATTAAAATTTGATTGTTGTTGACGTCATTTTGTGTCGAATTTTCACCGTTGAAGGAAGCAGAATTCTTCATGGTGCATTAGAAATCAAGCAAAAATCAAAACCTTGGGTTACTTCCAAAAAATCTTTTCCGAAAAAAGGTAAAATGTTCCCATCTGCTGGAAAAGTTAACAAATTTTTGAGGTGCGAAAAGTGTCATGATCACGAGTACCAAGTATCTGAGATTTAGGCAGCTGTATAATGAGTCATGATGCTTAGTGTAAAAACAAACATTTTCGATGCAATGAGCACCATCTCTTGGAATTTCTGAGGATTTACTGAATGATCCTTGTATATTATAGCTTTATTCCTAATACCTTTTTGACTATATATGAACAAGTTGCAGCATGCACAGTGCATCATACAAAGCATCAGAATGTAATTGCTTATGTTCCAAATTGATCAACAAAGGTTATATTTATAGGTTTGGACAAGTCATGACAAGAAGGATCATACTGACATGCCTCTTCAAATTTTTGAGCATAATGTTAATTCTTATGGAATTGCCAGCTTTTCTTCTCAAAACTAAGCTATTGCATACAGTAAAATTAGAGTAAAAAAGAACTGTTTCAGCATGATTACTTTCTTCCAATTTTCCGAAGTATTTTTAAATATTTATTAAAGATCAAAGAACTTACAACTACAATGATTTCAAGAAAGAGGTGGTGGACCAAAAAAAAAGTTGGAAGGTCTGTGGTCTAAACTATTAGAAACATTTAATTTCATTCAAATTTCTTTCTTAATTCACATTTCATTTTTTTTTTTTTTCAGGTTATTTGCTGATATGTAAATATTCTTCAATTTCAGTATTAAAATTGCTATTCAAACTACATACTTATCATCTAAACATATTTTTCAATAAGAAAGCAACTGAAAATTTCCTTTGATCTGAATGTATATGTATGTAAATAAGAAAATCTTATGAAATTTATTTGAACGAAATGTAAATTACAATTTAGTTTTTTAATTCTTCTTAAGAACAAAAATTTTATTTCAACTTACTGTCTTAAATTATTAACTAAAGCTAAAAGTTAACGAGATTCATTTTATTCAAAATTGTATATTATCTTTCTCAATTTTAAAATTTTGAATTATAAAAAAATTCAAAATTTAAAAAGATAAAAAATATGTTTAATTAATTCAAAATTGTATATTATCTAATATCTTATTTGATCATGTAAGGTTAACTTTTATTAGAATTTTTTATGTATTGAAAATTTTCGAAATCATTCTTTGAATTGAACATAATGCAAAAAAAAAAAATTATGGAAAAGTTCCTTTTATTTATCTTCACCTATTATTTTTACTTTCTAGGTTTATAATATGATGGATGTAGCTCGTTATTTCACTTACGTAAGTTGGGATCTACGGGAAGCTTTAGATGCATACATTTTCACCTTAAAATACAAACCTGGTCATCCAAAATTTCACAGCAAAGGAAGTCAAGGTATATATGTGAATGGTCTAAATAATAATGAAGTTCTTGCATCTGCAAAATTGACGGAAACACAATCTTATGATAGCAAGTGAAGTTAAAAGGGAAAGAATTTAATACATCATATTAGGGATATTTCTCAAATTCACACGTCTGGATTCAAGTCTTATCTGGAAGGCAGTAAAATGGGATTCAGATGCAAAAACTAGCTAGGAATGTGTAAGCTTTATTATATTAATAAATCTTTCTAAGACTACTTAGAACATACGTCAAAATATTGGAACACTAGTTAGATCAGAACATACAAATGAAAATGTGAGCCATTATTAATGATATAGATGTTTAGCGTATTATACTAGACATCTTTATATGATATGAAAATATTGGATAAATATTCACTATTTTCATATCAAAAACCTCATACTGCTGTATTTAATATTCAAATTATTGTGTGTTTATGTAAAGTTTTGTATTTTGTACTATTTATCATTTTTGTTGTTATGATTTTTAAATTGTATTGGATTTTACGTGTTGTAATAAATTAAGTAGTCCTGCATTTCATCTTTTAAGGAAACTTGTTTTCTATTTATTGAATAGGAACAAGTATTAAACAAGTTATAAAAATATACATTTCAGATATTACCCATAGGAGAAAGGGAAAAGATTTGTATCATACTTTGTAAATAAACATATTTTAAAATTGAAACTTTTCATTTTATTGATAAACAAGTACAAAATTTTGAAAATGATCATTTTAATGTTTGTTCTTATTGACTTTTAGAATTGGGAAATATGTTCGGTTGTTTTTATATTGTGATTTTTTTTTTTTTTTTTTTAATGAGCAATTGAAAATTCTAGTCTCTTTCTGTATATATGATTGTGCGTAATTTTTTTTTTATCCAGACTCAAATTAATAGCAGTTTTCCAGAATGATGCATTATTTATCCAATAAATAGTTATCACAAGTTTTTCATAAACTAAAAAGTAGATTTTCTGTTTGCTAGTATAATGCATTTTTAAACTAAAGTTACGTAATAAATTGCTACCTTAAATAAAAATTACATAGGTTTTTCAAACATTTCTTTATGTAGAATAAAAGTTTCTCTCCATGAAACTTGTAAAAATGTTGAAGTGAATTGTGCTTTAACGTTCATTGTTTTATGTATATAACTGTTTTAAGTTATAATTTTTTTGTTTTGCAATGGAATTTAATGTCTTTCACACTTTGTAATATTTGTATATGTTGTAAAAAAAAAGCCAAGAATCTGGCATTTTTAACTTGAATAAAGGATTTATTTAAAAGCTAGTTATTTTAGTAGTTCTATTTACAAATTAAGAGCATTACTTCATATTAATGTATTAGATAAATTATAACTGTTCATGAATTACTGAAGTTAAAAAATCTACAAAAAAAATTATTTGAATTTCCTTTCCTCTATATTTGCTTATGTGTAAAAAAGAAAACATTCTATCATATTGAATGATTTCTAGTAATCCTATGAAAAATAAGCTTGTAATTTTGAGTGATACCCAAGCAGAATTGTTTAACTTTCAAATTATACAGAGTGAATTACAGTATCGTATGTGAAAATAGTAGCTTAATGTAATTCAACTTAACTAATATTTCTTGAGGTAAAAATCCATTAAAAGGTGTTCCATGTAATTTCGAAATTTATTTTCATATGAAGATATTTTAAAGAATACACAATATCTTAACATTAAATGTTAACAGAAATTTTTATTAAATGAATAAGTAGTACTTCACTTTATACTATGTATTTTAGAAAAAAAAAATCAATGGAATTAAAATGAATGGATTCCTACAATTAACAAATATTTGTTGCATATTCATTTTATGAAATTTTCATTTACATTTATGATCTTTAAAATTTGTATTATCCAAAAAAAGTTAAATTAAGTTTATATATATTTGAGATGCTACATTTTTTCAAACTGATCTGCATATTTAATAATTATCTTTTTTTTCTTTCATCAAGATATTAAAGATGAAACCATTCAGTTGTATGAAAAAATAAATTTTATGATCTTCAAAATATAAACGCAATAATTTTACATGGAAGCATTCTCAATTGAGGCACATATTTTTTAACAAATATTTTCCACCTTAATTAAAATACAAGAAAATTTTTAATTACTATACATAATTTTGAATATTCAATCTTCTTTAGAATAAGTTTTTCATGCATTTTTTTCCCTTCAAAAAACATCTGCTGTAAATGTTAATTTCCAGACATTATTTGCATTAATCACAAATGTTTATTTAAGCTGAGAAATTTCATGCATGTAAGCAGCCAATACTTTAGTCTGTAAAAGATAAAATTTTAAATAAGTTGATTAAGAAATATCAAACACATACAAAATTATTAAATGTACACAATTATTTAACTAGTGAAATATATATACCATTCATCAAATATTTTTTTGATAAGTCATCGTTCTGCAAAACATAATAGTTTTCTCAATACATTATTTTAATTTGTGAAAGGATAACTTGTATTTATAAATGAAATATTTCATATCTGTTGAAAATACAAAACTAATTTTTTTACTTTCTGAAGCTATATGGACTCCAAATAATTTTAAACTAGCAGAAGTACTTGTTCCTTCTCAGGAGTGATTTTAAAAACTCAATGATCAAACAAAAAAATTTATATAATGAGTGATAATACAGTTTCATTAATATGTTATGAATAATATACAAACCAAATGTTTACTTTCAGGACATTTAGCGTAAAATTTGTGCAATATTGTTTAAAAATTGAGCAATTTTGATTTCGAATTGAATACATGTTTAATCTCATAACACAGATTTATTTTTTAAACAACTTGTGTTAACATTTTCCTTTTATTGTAGAGTAATTTGAGAAAATTAATCAAAAATGTCATTTTAACTTTCTTGAAACCTATCTTGAACAGCAACGAGAATGATTCTTATTTGAAGCATTCGTAAAAATATTAAATTTCTAAATCATATCAGAATAAGAATGCTTATGTTTTGAGAAAACTATAAATTAGCTTTAACATATCAAGAAAATATTTTGTGAAGAGCAACAGTTACATCAAGACAAAGCATAAGAGATATCTAAGTATATAGTGATAAACAATACAAATATTTCTAAAAATAATTGATTATGGGAATTTTTTAAAAAGTAACTTCGGTTTTTCAGAAAGATAAAAACATAGTTTATAAAATAACAACTAAAGTCTTAAATGAAGCTGAAACTAATTATAAAAATATAAGATTGTGCATAATAAAAATTAAAATTCAATAATATTTACAATAACAATTCAACGTAACATTTAATAAAAGAAGAAAATTTATCAATTCTAATGAGTCAAATAAAAAAATATGAAAGAATTATTTATTAAATAGAAAATAAAATTTATTCACAACAAAATTTTAAAACTGGACATAAAGTTTAAAAAGATAAAAGGCCGATTATTCAAATAAAAGAATAAATAGAATGACAACAGGTATATTTTGAAAAATAATTATAATATCTAATAATTATTTTATAAACAGAATCTAATAATACCAATTGATAAGCATAAGTCTTTTTAAATGAAGGCCGACTACCAATCCTGTGGAAAACAACATACCTGTACTTAGCACACGTAAATTTGAAATCCAACTACCAAGCATAAGATACTTTTAATAAGGACTCATGTACAAGACATTATTTCTGAGAACTTAACATAATTTTAATGAGGGCTTATCTTTTAAAATCATTTAAATAATTTTCAGTGAAATGCAAATAAACCTCCAAAGAAATAATTTACCAAATGACAAAGCAAAACCAAATATTTAAATTTAAACTCTACAGGAATGAAACATGCAGTTTCCAGTCAAAGGTGGAGTATCAATGATGAAGAATAAGTTCCATCAATCAAGAGCTTTTGAATTAAAATAAAGAGAGAGACTGTTGATTGAACTTCCTCTGAAATGGTTCAACAGAACGGGTTTTGGAAATGGCCCGAATAGAAAAAAACACAAATGTGCCATCATCAGCAGTTAATAGAGAGCCTAGGTTTCCAATTAATTCAGACCATTGACCAAGCTCTCTTGAACAAAATAGAACAAATAAGAGGAATGACCCATTAAAATTTTGAAAATGGACAGGAGCAGGGAGGGTACATAAACATAGTAGAAACATACATTGTCAACTAAAATAGAAAATGAACACTATGTCAAACAAATCAATAGAAATGAATTAAAATATGAATATAATTTATAACAAAAAAATAAATGAATTTGCAATGATTTCAAGACAGGTTAAAAAACTGTCATTAAAATGATAATTATACGATACAAAATATTCATGATGAAAATAAATAGCTTATATAGCTCAGCAAATAAATAATTATAACAATAAACTGAGATATATCCATAAGCAATTTGTAGAGCAGCTTGATATATAGTTAATATGTCTTTCCATTTGTCTGTGGAAAAATATGCAAGAGTGATGGTAAATTTTAAAGGCACAAGAACCAGATATGACAATGCTACACCAAACAACATACAACTTTGATCTTGATGTTTGAAAAAAAGGATAGATGAAAAATTGATTAACAAGGAGGGTTGATAATAGAGAAGGGTATCTTGCGGTTGTATCTGTAAGAAAACCAGAGATTTCTCAGATCAGTCTAACAATATGAAGAAACTTTTCTTCAAAGAAGAAATCTTTGGATTGATTGATATTCGTAGCCCAACTAAGATACATTGAAAATTGAAGTTGCATTAAGTGGAACAATAATAATCTTCTTAATGGATAGTCTGGATCTGTTAGTGGCTTATTTATGATGTTTTTAGTATACCAAGCCAATGACATACTTGGAGGGAGGGGGTATATACTTCCAGCACTAGAAAGACGAAAGAAAGCAGGAAAAAAAACTTAGTTCTATAAAAAATTAATTTTCTGTGGCAGAAACTGACTTCCTGTAACAGGTCATCATGATTACAGACAAATTAAACAGAACAGATGAAAGCAAGGAATATAACTATCACCACGGGAATTTCTGTCAACTGCTTAAATTCCTAACTAATGCAAGAAACAAAATGCTGAAATAGCATTTAAAATCATCAACTAATAATCATCATATATATAACTTAAAATACCAAAATGATTTATATATACTTGCAATTAAATAATTGCTTTTTAAATCTATCAAATAAGTAAATTTAAGTTAAATGTTTTTCTATTATAAAAGGATGAAACTACAGATAATTCTTTGAAACAGCAAGTCTCTTAATGTGCAAAATTTGTGGAAAGTGAGCACAACATATCCTTACCAGTTGAAAAATTTTCATAATTTAAGCAAATAACTTCAACACATGGAGAAGATCTAGTGAACACAATTTTCTAAGTCATTCAGTTTGGATTTAAGATAAATAAGGGACCACTGATGTGATGGTGGTGCTTCTGCCATATCTAGAGCACTCATTCTGGTGTTTAAGTCATAATAAGAAAAAAATTCCCATCAACACTATATGTACATTACAGTGTATTTTTTCATAGCTAGGCTCAGGTACATTTGCTAGTTGCAATGCTCTTGCCTCATGATCTAAGTTGGGTCTTTTTCCAAGTAAAAACAAAGATAATGTCTGTAACTCCTTAGTAGTACCAAAAAAACCAAACTCTTCCTTCTGCAGTATCTCATTAGTTTTGTCCACCCTCTGCAAGATTTCATCCCAAATCACCGTTAACATAGTCTGAAAACTTTCTAGTGTTTTGCGGAATCCCTTCAGTTGTGACTTGCATGTCAGGTGTCTTATTGTCTTCATTAAATCTTTAAGAGCATTCTTGATTTTGTTATGACTTGTAACTTGAGCCCTGAGAACAACTGCCCTTGCCAATCATCTATTTTCACTCAACAATTTCAACATAAGAAATCTATGTTCAATTTTCAGATTTTGTTCGTTGCTTCTTTGCATATGATTTTTTAATATACTTTATCTAGGATTATATGATGAAAAAAACTATAAAGTCCTTGCACAAAAAAAAAAGAAAAGAATATAGTAGCTTCAGTTCCTGCTTTTCTGCAGTAAATCAACTAGCTCAATTTAAGGCATGGATCACACACGAAACAAACTCAGCAAGGACATATTTTTCTCGTATTCTCGGCTAACGACCCAAGTACACTCCTGACATGTTTGAAGCATTGTCGTAACTTTAGCCCTGACAGTTTTTTTAAATCTAGTTCAAGTTCTTTAAGGAAGATGAGAGCTGCTGCTTCCATACCTTGAGCTTTATGAGAGATGCCCGATAGCAATCGTACAAGGCATTCATTGGCACAGGCTTTGCTGACATAAACATATTGAAGTGCTACAGCCAACTGGTCAGTGAGTGAAACATCAAGTGTAGAGTCAATAATGAATGGAAAATAATATGAGAATTTGATCTCTTTTAAGATTTCTTGGAAGACTTTTTTGCCCATTACATCTATGATATCACTGCAAATATCAGATGAGAGACGAGATGTACTTCCTTTACTTTTGTTGCCTTATTTTGTCTGATGTTGGACAAGAAATGAATCACACTCACTTATGAGCTCAAGGCAACACATTTTCCCTTGGTCGTCTGACCTCTCATGCTGTGTAACAAGCGCGAAAGAGTTCTTCCAATTGTTACAGCCAATTGCTTAAGACGTTCGTTTTTCTCCAGGCTGGAAGAGAAGGCAATAGAAACAAAATACCTGGTCTTTTGATTTTGAATAGAAGAGCCAGTCCCTCTTGTACTTCTCTCCACTAGGTAGCTCGCCAAAAAATAATTTTGTTGAAAGTTTGCGTTTAATTTTGAAGACTTCAGAACAATGTTCAGAATTAGAAAAATCTGCATTTAAGTCTTGATTTAAATTTGAGTTAAGTATTTTGGATACCTTTACATTGTCTTTTACATTCCAAGCACCTGGATCCTCCAGCACGAAGCCACTGTCACGAAAATGTGTAAAGTGTTATAGGCTCAGTAGAGTCAAAATCGGTAACAGACTAAGCCTGGGACATTGATGGTTGTCCTTGATTATTGTTTTTATTCTAGGTTTCACTTCCAATGGATAAATAAGTTTGGGAATGTGAGGGTTTGGTTTCAGTAGACTCACAATTTGAAACAATAAAACTTATCTTAGGCATTTTTTGAGTTCATTTTCATCTTTTTGCTGGTTTTCATCTGCTCTTTGGAACTCAGCTCCTCTGAGTTTTTTCATAAGACTCATTTTGTTTTAGAAATATACTGTAATATACTTTAATTTTTTTTTCCCTCAAATTTTTTGTGCCCCCAAATCTTTTACACCCTATAAAATTAAAAAATTGGAAACTCAACAATAGTGCTATAACATTGGTGAGATTTTCAGTATTTTCTGCCAAGGATATTAGGTGTTTCATATCCTAAGTTATAAATTATTTTATAACTTAGTAAATTATTTCACAAGATAATTCAATAGACTGAAAATTCTGAAAATTTGGAAAATTTTCCACAAAATTAAATATTTCAATGATGAGCAAAAAATAAAAATTATGGGATGTGGTTTCAGTAAATATTCAATGCAAAATAAGTTTCCACAAATGACTATTTTGGAAGTGAAAGTACTTAAAATTTATAATCACTAAATTTTGATTTAATTTTATAGCTTTTCTTACATTTTTTTCCAGCTAATTTGATGAAAAACAAATTCAAGGTTACATTCAAATTCTTTACTTCTCTACCATATGAAAATTAAATTAAGAAGGAGGCTTACAATCAAAATTAAAAGGGCAAATTCCATTTAGTAATTATGAATGTAAAAGCTTACAAATACCATGACTTTCCTCATAAAATTAATAAAATTCTTAATTCTTTTTTTAAAGAATTTAGCAACTAAAAAAAATCTTAAAAACATTGAAAATTAAAAAAAAAAAAAAATGTAAACAAAAATCTGATCAACTTTTAATTTAAAATATTAAATTTGTCAAATTCTTTCTGTGTCTGGAATTTTTGGAAAAAAAATTCCATGAGATTTATCAGAAAAAAAGGTTTATGTTTATCAAATAAACCATGGATGGCTGTGCCCAAACAATCAAAATGCAAATCATAAAAAATTTCTAGATAATTGGAATCTCATAAAAAGTTTTTCCCAAACCCAGAATATGAAATTTAACAAATGAAGAATATCAATGCTTATAGTAGGGAACTAATAAGTGCAAACATCAAATTCCTTATTCTTTTCCAGCTACACAGTCATAGTTGTGAGAAGTTGTGCGTTCCAATTATATTGCATGTTTGAGTATTAAGATAATGATTCAAATTTACAATGCCACTAATCAGTCAGGTTGTACAGTAAAACTAATTCTAACAATTGATTTATACAATAAATTTTGCAACATAGATCCTAACTATAAAATCAAAAATTAATAACTGCAATGCAAATATTAGAATCATTTGTGAAGTCCCAGTTGCACTATATATAGAATGGTTATTTACTATTCTTATTATGCCCATGAACAAGTTAGTTTTCTTGCACTTTTAACATTTCTGGTCTGTCAATTTCCAAATATTTTAGCAGAATCAATATACGTGGCATTGCTTCTTCGAAACCACATAATACAATATTTATTGTTGATCGGCTATAGCCGAAATTATTGCAGTATAGCTAAAATCCAATAGCTAGCCAAAAAAAAATTCAGCTATCAGTTCCTAAAAATTCTGACTAGAATGGGAGTAACACCTGCATTGATGAAGTTTCCAGTACAGATTTTCTGATCTGTGTTTTAGTTAGCCACTTTATCAGAATGTGTGGATCCACTTGCAAATTTAACTATGTGTGCAAGTGATCACCGCAATCTATTGCTAATATGAGTAGCATTCAAGCTTCTAGAACTGCTCTATGTTTTAACTTTTTTTTTCATATTTGATTATTGCAACTAATACAAGTTAACAGTTTCAAAGCTGCAAGTATTCTGCTTTATTAATACACTTTTATTTAATAGCATAACATACTTCAATACTTACCCCTTCAATGTAATTAGAAATGTCTATTTTTTCATTTTGGGAATGAGCACCATCATCACTAGCACCTATACCTAAAAGTAATACATTTTTCCCAGTAGCTTCTTCAAAAGTCAGTGTTACAGGTATACTTCCTCCTTCTCTTATGAGATCAGGTTCAACATTGTAGACTGAAAACAAAGCCATTGAATGTTAACTAAAACAAACTTAAAAATTAATTCAGAAAAATTAAATACTTAAGAATTAACTAAAACACACCTTGTTTGATTGCTTTCTTTCCTGCTACAAAATTAGGATGATTTGGATCACTTATCCATGCTTTGCCAGCATGGACCAGGAAAGCACTGAAAATGAAATGTTTGTTTCAACAAGGTGAATAAATAAGGAAGAAAAACAATTGATTTAAGAGATATGAAACTTCAAGAAACATTTCATTCAATGCTCAATCAAAATATTATTTTATAAATATTAACAAATATCTGTATTTTGTCTATATAAAAAACTAACATGTGTGAATATCAAATAAATTCTTTTATTTAAAAAAAATTAGTATTTATTATGCCATTTGTAAAACTAAAAGATATGTTTCTTAAACTTTTTAAAATATATTAGATAATCAATGAATTAAAATTAATAAATTTCATTCATTAATTTTTTTTCAAAAAAAATGCTTGAATTCTTATTTTTTATTACATTTTAAATGTTTTATGATTTAAAAATGCTATGTAAAAAAAGGAGTTGGAAAGGAGAAAGAATAGAAATTTTAAAACATACCAAAATCGGATGTATGCATATGTATGTATGTATATATATGTATGTATGCTCAACAACATAATAATATATATGTATATATATATATGTATGTATATATATATATCAACAACCAATATGTAATAATAATAACTATATACTCTTTCTTTCTATATATATGTATATATAATAATATATATGCATGTATATGTCATATGTAATATAATAACTACGTATATGTCACGTAATAATAATATATGTATGTATATGTATGTATATGCATCACATATATATGTATATATGTAATATGTATATAATAATATCATAATAATATGTATGTAATAATATGCATGCATATGTATGTATATGTATATGTATGTATGTATATAATATGTCACATACATATGTAATAATAATAATATGTATGTGTATACACGCATGCATGTTGTGTGTGTGTATGTGTCAATGATAATAATAATAATGCGTAATAATGTCAATGTCAATACTTATGCGTATGAAATGACACGTAATGTGTGTACATGCGTATCATAATAAATGTGTATGTCAATAATAATGCGTACGTGATAGTAAGTAATGTGTATATGTCATCATCCATGAATACGTGCGTAGTAACGTATGTATGTGTCGTATTCATGCATGTGTGTGAAGTACGTAAATGTGTGCCGTAATAATGGCAATGACAATATGTATCGTAATATCAATAATATTCAGTAATGTCAATAATGCGTAATGTCTGCGGCAATAATGCGTGCGTACGTACGTGCGTGCATTAACGTGCGTGCGTGGCATTGCGTGCGTGCGTGCGTGCGGCCCGCGTACGCATGTGTATGTGTATGTGTGTGTAATAATATTGTCAGCCAGTATGTATATGTATGTATACTGCACGTAATAATGCATTGCGTGCGTACGTAGTAATGCTGCGTACGTAATAATAATGTCAATAATATCAATGTCAATACTGTCAATAATATTAAAGTGCGTATTAAAATGGTACGGTAATGCGCGTGCGTGCGTGATGCGTGCGTAGTAATGCGTACGTGTGTGCGTGCGTATCAATGTGCGTGATAGCGTACGTAATAAATCGTGAAATGCGTGCGCCAATAATGCGTACGTGGTAGTGCGTATGTACGTGATGCGTGTGCGTGCGTGAAGTAATGCGTAGCGTAGTAATGCGCGTAATGTGCGTGCGTGGTATGTGTGCGTGCGTACGTAATGCGTACGTAGTAATGTGCGTGTGTGCGTACGTATCAATGCGTAATGTAATGCGTAGCGCAGTAATGCGTGCGTAAATGGCAATGCGTACGTGGCAATAATGCGTATCGTTATGCGTAACGTACGCGTGGCGGCAATGCGTAGTCGCGGCCGTAATAATAATGTACTCTTCAATAATAATATGTAATAATAATGACCATGTATCATGTGCGCGTACGTAAAATGCGTACGTACGCCGCATTGCGGTAACGCGCACGCGTGATGCGTATGCGTGCGTACATAAGTCTGCATATCAGATGCGCGTGCGTACGTAATGTGGGCGTGCGTGCGTATGGTGCGTAGTAATAATGGCCAGCCAATATTATGTGTCGTAATAATGTATCAATAATAATGATAATGTATCAATATAATGCCGCGTACGTCGCGCATATGGGTGCACGTACGTGCGTGGCGTATTGGTAACGTATGGTGTGCGTACGTACGTATCAGGAAGCAGTACGTTGCGGCGCGGCAACTCGACCTTCGCGTAGCCAATGTGTAATGTGTAATGATAACCATCAATAATGTGGCAGCCGTAATATCAGCCAATGATATCGAACACCTGCGGTAATAATGCTGTGCGTGCGATTGCATTGCATACGTATCAGATGCATTGCACGTACGCGTACGTGATGCGTGCGTGCGGCAGTAATGTGTAGTAAATATATCATCAATATAATAAGCAATGTAGTAATATTAATCAATGTCTCTTAAGGCGCTACTTGCAATACTCAATGCGTGCATTAACGTGCGTGCGTAGTGATAGCATTAGCATTGATGATGATGGCGTGCGTGCGCGGTAGCGCGTGCGGTAGCGCGTGCGTATGCTGTGTGTGCCGTAATGTAAAGCAATGTGTATATAAGTAATGTGTGATATTGTCGTAATATTAATAATAATAATAATGTAATGTCACTGTGCAACAATAAGTAATGTGTTAGGCGCGTATCAATATTAGTGCGTGTGTGCGTATGTGCGTGCGTAATGATGCGTGCGTAATGCGTAATGGCGTATAAACAACATGGAACGCGTGAAGCGTAATGTGTTGTGCGCTCGTGATACTGCGACGTGTGCGGCGCGTGATGATGAGTACGTGATGTGCGTATCAATGTTGACATAATGCGGCGTGTGTTAGCATTAGTATATGCGTGTGCGTTGCGGTAATAACATGGCAGCGCATTATGTCAATGATAACGTATCAATGATGATAGCGCGTGCGTGGTAATGATAATGCGTGCGGTAATATTGCGGTAATGCGTAAATGATGCGGTAAAATGTGCGATGCGTGCGTGCGTGCGCGTGCGGTATCATGTCATCAGGTTGCGTTGGTAATGCCGTGCGGCCAGAAGCAATGTGTCACGTACGTGTCGTAATGGCTCGTAATGCAGTAATGCGTATCATCAATAACGTGCGTGTCGCGTCAAATAACGTGCGCGCGTGCGTGCGCGCACGCGCGCATTGACCAGTAATGTGCACGTGCGTAATGCGGTAATGTTGTACGTATGTGGCCGTGCGTAATCAATGCGTGCGTAATGCGTAGTATGATGGTGTGTACGCGCGGTACGTATTAACGTGTGCGCACTGCGTACGTAACGTGCAGTGCGCGTTAAATTGATGCGGCAATGTGCGTAAGCCACGTATCAGTACCGCCAATCAATATTCAATGTCTGCACTGCGCGTGATAACACTTTTGTACGATACGGCAAATGTCAGTAATATGCATGCGTGCGATTAACGCGTGCGTGATAATGAAATCAATGGTGCGGTGCATAAATAATACAGTAATGCGTGCGCGTGCGTAGCGTATGTGCATAACAATGTGTATGCGTACGTACGTGCGTAATGACCAATGGCCGGCGCAGCTGGCGCATGCGTATATGCGCGCCGTGCGTGCGTAGTAATGCGTGCGGCGAAATAGTAATGACGCTTCGCATGCGTGCATTGCGTGCGTGCGTGCGGCACGTAGTAATGGCCAGCCAACCAATATCAATAATAACAATAATATCCATGCTGGCTGCGCATCATCATCACCCACAATAGCCGTAATAATAATGACCAATAATAAAATTGCGGCATGCGGCTGCGTAGCAATATGCGTACGTAATAAGCGGCTGGCCGCATTGTAATGCGTATTATTATAAGCGTGCGTACGTAGCAATATGCGTATGTGGTAAATGATCAGTGTTGTTATCAATATGTAATATGTAATAATGACCAATAATAATAATAATGGCATAATATCAACAACCATGCGTAATGTGCGTATGCTGCGTATGCGTATGTCAATATGCGTATAGCAATGGCGTACGTACGAATGTGGCTGTAATATATAATAATAATAATGAAATAATAATAATAATAATAATACATAATACGTCACATGCAGATATTATGCGACGCAGCATCATTGTCGTCATCATACGCTACTGTGGATGCGTGCATTCACGTACTATGCCTGTCGTCAGCGTACGTCAGCGTAACGATTACGTACGTACGCACGAGCATGCTACATGCACACGCACGTACACTGTACATACATAATAACAATAATATGTACGTTTTATGCAATATAATAGCCATACTTCATATGTACGTTAACATTTTTTAATAGGCACGCACATCGTACGTTCTGTAATATCTATATTAGTATATAATGTATACCTGCTTACACACACACGCTCCGCTGATGTTTAGCTCACTGATAAGGATTGAGACAAACCTGAGGAACCAGTTGAAGTGGTCTCCATAAATTCTTATAAGGTTTTCTTTAAAGTATTCATAAACAAAACACTTATTAAATCTCACAGTTAAGTTAACTGGTGTTTTTATATAATATTTTTTTCTCAGAACTGTTGTATTCATGTAATCCCAATGTTTTTAACGATTGAGGTCTTCCAAACAGACATCATATGCTATCCATGCAACTAGAAAAAACTTTAGGCATCTCTTATAGTGGAGATGTTAGTATATGTATAAATTATAAAGAAATAAAATGTTTCAAAATTATTCTTGTTTGTTATCCAAGTAATACACATTAATTTAAATACTACCATATGCAATTTATAATTCTATGTGGTTTTTTTTAATTCTTTTCACATGCTTGATTTGCTCTTTTAATCATACATATTGCAGTGAATCCCTTCTACAACAGCGCAAGAAGTTAAAACTCCTTACTAACTAACTAACTAGCCTGATTAGGTGTCTTTTTGGCCTAGTTGGTTAAGGCATGACAAAAAGCAATCAACTTTTTCTTCGGACCCACTGGTCCAGGGTTCGAAACAACATTGTCATTTCCCGACCACCACAATATAAAATGAAGCATTCCTTTTATATAAAGAATTACATAGAAATAATTTTAATTTACATAAAAAATTCATATGTATACACATATACTAGGACATAGAATTTATCGCATTTTCCCCTTCAATTAAAACTTTGGGAACTTTAAATGAATTTGGTTGAATTGAAAATTTTTCCCAATATTTGAAGTTTGTGTATATGTGTATAAAGAAGAGAAGAATTTAATACAAAGTTAGTTGGTTGGTGATAAAAAATAGTGAGGTGAAGTTATCAAAGCAAGATATCTGTGTTGTACAGTGGAGAAGTTTCTCCAAGAAAAGATGTCTGTGTGTCAACCTTGTGTGTCCAAAATGAAGTTGTGTCAAAATAACATCTTGTCTTCTACATAAAAATGGGTGCCAATGAGAAATAATTGGTTTAACATGAAATTATTATCAATTTCTAAATTCCATTAATCTTGCCAATGATCATAAATAGCTCTTTTAATATATTTTAATGCATCATAGTAAAGAATGGTGGGATTTATTTCACTAGATGCTGATTTAGCTTCACCATCGACTATATCGTTGCCTTTGATAACCACATGGGATGGTATCCAACAAAATAATAAATCTATATTTTGAGACCTTAATTTATCACAAGTTTTTAAGGTTTTAATGATCAATGGGAGATGAATGATGAGGATGATTCAAGGATTTCAATGTATTCATGGAATCAATGAATAAAAGAAAATTCTCATCATGCTGACTTGACAAATTGTCCAACGCCTCATGAATAGCTGAAATTTCTGCCATAAAAATGGAGCATGAAAGATGAAGTTTAAAACTATGAAGTGAATTGTCAATTAAAAATGAAGCAACTACATGATTCAATGATTTAGAGCCACCAGTGCATACATGTTTAAAAACTGGATACTGTTGAATAAATTCATTAAAAAGCTTAATAAATATATTTTCAGCTACGTCTGATTTTTTAAAATATTTAAAAGGATTTTTAGAATTAAAACTCTGTTCATACCAGGATGAATATCTTTCCTCTTTTATGATTGAGATATCATGAAAATCCATGACTGAAAAGACCTTCATCAAAATCTTTACTCTTCTATGAAATAGAGGTATGGAAAGTTTTTTGGCACTATATAGCCTATATAATAATAAACTTTTACTTGAAAATGACAAAAAATTATTTGATGATAAAATTCTAAAATTATATTGAAGGGACAAAATTTGTCTTGCATATAATGAAGGTTTGCAACAGTCCACATATATGCTTTTGATTAGAAAAGTTCTGAAAGCTCCGGAACAAAGTCTTAAAGCAGCATGGTGCACAGAGCTCATTTAAAGAGAGCTTCATTGTTCAACATGAGAGGTCAGGGCACAAAAGGTCTTTTGGAAAATGGAATCTTAAAAAAATCAAGTAAGAATTTGGGGATTGGAGCTTTTATGATGATGTAATAGAAAAAGATAACTTGGCCATATTAGAAAAATGTTTGAGTATGAATATGTAAATCAAAGTTATTCTTGAACATGAAAAGAGTTCATTATTGTATATGAAAAGACATCCCCTGAAAAGAAGACTTAATATATCTTTAGCAAGAAACAGAGATGGGAATTGTATAATGAGACATTTTAGGCGAAAGCAGACTTTAACTTAATGTCCTTAGAAGCAAAAATTTATATAATACTAAGTCTTATATTTTTGGAAAAATACATATCCTCCACACATACATATGTATATATATATATATATATGTAGACTTTCTATTAAATAGTTTAACTAGCACCTATTCAATTAACTTTACATAAACAGATGAAGCCAATTCAGTTTTTAAGTAATTATTTTATTGTAGCAGAGAGAGAGACCATTTCCACATGGTGGGAATTACACAACTTCACCATTGAATACAGATTATGAGAGCAAGAATGTGTACACAAAAGAGAGTTTTTCACTGTGTTTTTGGTTATATTGAAAGGAAATTTGACAATAAACGTCATTGAAAATGTGGTATGAGAGGAGGGATTTCGAAGGAATTTAAGTGCAGACCTACAGTCTAGTAAGGATCATCCCTACAGGTCTGGAGGAGCGAGATCTGCTGATTCTGTAAATTTTTAAGAATGGGTGATTGCATAAGTTAAAGTTAAAAAGAAAAGGTATCAGGAAATAAGTATGAACACTTTACTTTTAAATGAGAAAATGGGAAAAATTAAGAAATTAAATTATTATGAAAAACTAAAGTTAAAAATCATTACACACACATATATATACCCACATTATTTGTAGCATTTTTCCTAATTATCAAAGATTTTATTTCATTTATTCTTTTTCATAATTAGTTTTTATTCAATTTTATTTGATAAGCATATTTTGAGGAATTTTTAAATTTAATGATCTACTCACTTTAATTTATTTGGAGAGTTTCTAGATTGATGAACTTTTTTCAAATGAGCAACAACCATTTCTTCAATTTTCCTGGGTTCTTGGTGAGGAACAATGCGAATAGAAAATTTTCCAGTTACTTTTGATGGAATAACAGTTTTACATCCAGCACCACTAAATGCACCCTCAATACCTGATTGCCAAATATAAAAATATTTCATATAATAGGATATGAAAAATATTTTAGAAAAGAATCGACATTTTTTGCAGATGTTTATATTGTTTTTATCTAATACATATGACTTTACTCAAATTTGGAATCAACCAATACTATAATAAAAAAAATTAAAACACTAAATGAGCTACTTCTCAAACACAAAATAAATTAATGATCAGAAAACTCAAACTACTTCAAATATGAAACTCTCTTCAATAAAAATTTCTAAATAAAACAAAAATTATTTCGGAACAAATCTACATCATGAGTATAAAAAAAACTTTTACACCATTAAACTAAATTGCATTGATTTTTAATAAAAGTTAAAATAATTTCAAAGTTATCATTATTTACAAATATTAATACAAGTATAAGGTAATTCTTTTCTATGTAAATTACAATCCCTTTAGAATTACTATAAGTTTTCATACCACCTACTGTTAAATTTTTATTTTCAAACAGAAATGTATATTAAAAAATAGATCTAAACTGCTATTTTATCTTATCTAACTAGTATGATCCTAAAAATTTTAAAAAATAATCTCAATATTTTTTTAAAAAAAATAAAAAGTACTGTACTCAAAAATGCAGTTTACTTTTATATTCATATGATTTGTTTCCTTCTAATTCGGAAAATTAATCCAATTCTTTAAAGTAATTAACAGCCTGCTAATATTAACATTCGTCAAATCTAGAAACATTTATATACGTTTGATACTTCAAAGTTTTTTCCTTGATAGGAGTGCAAGTGAGTGAAAGTGAATGTTATTGGCACAAGAGCCTGATGCTGCATTAAACAAAATGTAGCGGTGGTCTAGATGTGCGAAAAATTGAAAAAAGACAATTGGTTGGCAAGAAGGAGGGTCAAAAATAAAGAAGTATCTCTAAGGTTACCGGGGGGGCGTCACCCATGTTTACCAAAGACAATAAACCCCGTAGGAAAGAAAAAGATCACTAGGGTACCTCGCGTCATGATGCCCATACTTACCTAAAGTAGGCAAGTCACAGAGGTCCCCCGATACAATCCCTAGGGGCAGGGTGCTTGGCTATACACCCAGACGCTGGGTACTCATTTTTGTGGCCTCTTATGACATGCATGAGCTACAGTGGGACTATTCTGTCACACACCACACAGGTCTTCCTTGATAGGAATGAACAAAAAAATCATTGAAAATAATTCTTTAAAGATGAACAGGAACTAATCTAAAAGCAATTTCATACATCTTTATCCATCATCAACATCCAAAAAGATGAAAAAATGTTTATATTTTACTAATTTGACAAATGAAAGGGCAATTAATTGTGCAAAACATGTACTTTCCTATTATTGTAAATGTATTAGTGTAATCTTGTGGTTTATTTGGTGCATTTGTTCTTTCATAAAAACTTTAAATCTTCTCAAACTAGATACGACAAACTCATTTTCAGTCCTATAGGTAATGTCCTGACAAGTAAAATTCCAGCTGATATTTATTGATCTCTGATATTTACTTTAAAAAAAAAAAAAAAAAGATGCTTTGATTTATGGTATTTCACAAAATATATATCACATATAATAATGAAGTGAAAGCTAGTATATGGCACAAGAGCCAAATCTGGCTATGCTGCAGAAAACTATGCATAGCTGTGATATAGATGCAAGATGGGGAAAAAAAAAAATTGACAAGAAGGATAAAAAATAAAAATCTGCTTGAGTATCTTGAGGGCACATAACCCACATTACTAATAAAAAAAGTAAACCTCATTAGAAAGAACAAGATCACAAGGGTAACCTTCAGGGTCTTATTGCCTTAAGAAAGTTAACTCCAGAGGGGAAAAATGATTAAAATTTTTCAAAATTTGGAATCTAAAATGCAACTTATCCTACAAGAACAAAATATTTGAAACAGAAAAGATTACTTTAACATCTAATGATGGCAAAATAAGACATGCCTCACAACATTAAAGGCTGCCTGTGAGCTAAAGAAGGACCACCAATTTTATATATCGTCTTGGCTTGCAACATGAATTTGGATTGCCAAAACATACAAAATTTATGTAGTTCATCTAAATTTGGAGAGCTATAAGACTTTTGATTCTTGATTATGAATACATTTACTAAAGAATTTACATTGGAAATTAGTTAAAAAACCCATTACACTATCTTTTCTGAGAACAACGGTCAGATGTTTTATTTCTACCTTCCTTTTCACTTCCCTCTCATTTTGAGTAAAAATGGCTTCACTTCTAAAATTCATTAAAAAACTAAATTTCATAGTAATTTGAATGTTTTCTGTTAAAATTTAAAATTTCACACATTTTTAAAGAATATACATTTTTTTCAATTAAAAATTAACCATTAATTAAAAGATGGAATTTTATAAAATACAGATTTTTTTTTCAAATCTCATTCACTAAACTGACTCGGCATTATCACTAATTAGTAAGAAGCATTAGAGAGCCACCAGTTTGACATCCCTGATTTAAACATTGATATGGATGAATGGAACACAAGAAAAATAAGACATTCATCCAAATTTAAAATTGTGAAAGTTTTGATTCCTTATTGTAATATCACTAAATACAAAATATAATGAGTAAAAGATCATTAAATTTATTCAGAGTAATTATAAAGTTTCAAACAGAATAATAGTGTTTTAATAAAATTGAATTTCAAAAAACTTTAAACATATGCATCACAAAATCAATAAAAATGTTTTGCTTTTAAAAAAAAGAACCCTTGGGGCGAAACCGAAAAGAACTTTATTTTTAAGTGAATTTAAAAATGTATCATAACATTACTTAATCATTTTCCGTTTATATTTAAAGTAAATAAAAAAAATATTTTAAATACTTTATAGTTTACCTTCCAACTTATAACATTTATGTAGAAAAATTATTTGAATTCAATGCAAACAATCTACAATAATTTTAATAGCTATTAATGAAATAGAAAGAAATTTTTTAAAAAATTAAAAAAACAATCTTTAAGAAAACTATAAGCCAATAAATTGTTTCCAAGATCAAATATGTAGTGATTAAGCTATTCTTATGAAAAAAAGATTTTAATTTAGTTTTTATTAACATCGCACTGGAAGCAACACAAGGGGTATTGGCGACGGACCTTGCAATTTTGAGCCTCAGTCAAGTGACAAGGAAGATACCTGAGCTGGCACCTCCCTCTCCTAACTTCTACCCCACCCCATGGGAGGACTTTGGGATTTGACAGATTTAACGTGCATCAGCCCCGGCTACACGGTAGGTCTTTAGCAGCCAAGGATCGAACTCATGACTGAACGAAAACCACCAACCACGAATCCAGAACCATGACCACTAGGCTACCATGGCCACTATGAAAAGGAGGAAGACGAAGTATGATATAAAATTCTCATTTTTTTTTTTTATAAAAATCAGCAAGCTTAAATGTTTGAGAACATTCAAAAGACAATAAAAGCATACCATGCAAGGAGAGAGATGGATATCGCCACCTTCTCATAAGTGTCTTCTTTTTATCAGTTCGTACTAATTTTTCACATCCAATGTCTTTTCTATACACTTCCTAAAAACATAAATAATATAATACATTATTAATTTCATACACATTTTCATAAAAGCTAAATATAGATACAACCATTAGTTTTATGTTACATTACCTATTGATATGCAACGAGTCATTAATAAAAGAATTGTGAAAAACTCAAATGTAATTTCAAAAAAGTTTGATGTAATTAAACAATGCACTAGAGCTCTTAATGTGCCACTGAATCTAATAATTTCACCAGAGTCAACATTTCTCTCAAAAAATATCCAAAATAGCAAATTGCAAGCATATCACAATGACTCCATTAACAAATAATTTTATTTTCATAAAGTAATATTGATTTCTTTCATTATTTCTTTCCTCTTAAGTTCAACTTTTACTTTAAAGATAAAAAATTTTAAAAAAATAATAAAAAAAAAAAAAAAAAAACCTTTCAAGATTTAAAACTAATAATGCAATAAATTTTAAATATTTAGCTCAAATATTTTGGAAATTTGTACACCTATCTTTTTCATACAAATAAAAATTAATATATGAATATTTTAGATGAATCTAATTTTATCAACACCAATAAATTTTATTTTTAAAAAAAAAAGTTACTATAAAATAAGTTGATTATTTTTAAATTATTTGCACAGTTTCCAATTTCTCAAATAGTTTTAAAATAGTTCGAAAATTTGTAAACAAATTAGAAATTGCAACTTTTAGATCTTCATTTCTCTTATAAAGAAGGTACATTTACAGTGACAATATATTAACTTAACAATTTTTTAAAAAAAAATTATTTATCCAAGCCTAATTTTCTTTCAATTTAACCTTAATACATTTATAAATCAATACTGCAAAAAATTTTATTAATGAAATTTAACTTAAGTCTTATAAGTTTCTCTAAATTTTTTATTGAAAACAGTTTTCACACTTTCACCAAGACTACCCAATTTCTCTGAATGTACAATTTTCATTTTACAACTTGATAAAGTTAAAAATTTCATCTATCAAACCTACTAGATCAAAATCAATATTTTCATACAACTTTTCTTCATCTGATGTTACTGGTACAACATCATTCATAATCCCTTGAACCAAAATATTTCCCCTGGCATCGGTCAATGAATTCATCAAGGCAATTAAATCAGCCATTGCTTCATGTCTACATATAAAATTTGGAACAATGTAAAATACTGTTTTTACATATAAATACAAACTGTACTCAAAGATAATTTTTTCAACTTACACTGATCCACCCATTACACCAGAATGTAAATCTTTGCAGGCACAAGTCACTTCAATATAAAAGTAACATACACCTCTGTAAAAAATTATCACATTACTTTATTTCAAACAGCATAAAGACACTTCAAATACCGAGTACAATACAGATCCTTTCAATAAACACACAAATATTGTCAATAAATTTTTATTATTCATACTTATTAACAATTCAAAAAGAATTTTTTCAATGCCATCTTATATATGAAATTAAATATCTTTATAGAAAAAGCACACCATTTAAAATCCATCCCTTACAAACAAAATCAATTAGATAATTACGAAGTGCATTTTTGGCAAGAGTATTTATTTAATATATATAATACAGTCATTTAAAAATTAATCCCAATTTGAACTACAAAAAAATTGCAAATACAATAGTTTACAACTTTAATAAAAATGTTTCTGATGGAACTTTTACTCAATGATTACATTCAAATGTAATATCATCAATTGGAATTAGTCATTTCAAACCTCATCAAAATTTTTCCATCAGCTAAAATTGATATTTTCTTAAGACATTTATTTTCATTTCAACAACTAATTTAATAATTTATAAATTATAATGATACAAATATCTTTCTATATTGACTATAAATCATTACTTTATAATAGTTTCTATGAAATTTGAAAGGATCATATAAAAAACCAAACATATGAATGAAAAAATTCAAGCACAGTCAGAAAACATATATAAATCAAATTTTCAATGAATATATTTTGAAAAGTTATGACATTTACAACATTCTACATTGAAATTGAGAGTAGATTTTTTTAAGTAGAAAACCATTTCAAATGCAGAATTATTCTTTTCCAAGTTAATACAAAAATTTAAAAAATCAACAGAAATTATGTATGCTAACTTATCAAAATTATTGAACTCATAATAGACGATATTAATCTATCTAAAACA
This sequence comes from Nephila pilipes, assembly GCA_019974015.1. Taxonomy (NCBI): domain Eukaryota; kingdom Metazoa; phylum Arthropoda; class Arachnida; order Araneae; family Nephilidae; genus Nephila; species Nephila pilipes. The sequence goes on from BMAW01061581.1 coordinate 56,957, forward strand.
ATTTTTTAAAGAAAAGGTCTGGCATTTAATTAATCATAACTAACATTTTTCTAGATATATACTACCCCTTACTCCTTTCTCGAGTATTTTTTTTTTTAAATCAAGCAAAAAGTATCTTTTTTTCCCTCTGCTCATTACTATGCACTATAAGTACTTTCATGATTTTCTCATAATTACAAACAAATGTTTCTTAATCATTATGCAGTTTAATTCAGAAATTTATTGGTAGAAACTTTAACATGTGTATTTTAAATATAAATCTTGAGGCTTACATTTTTTTTTTTTTTTTACTGAATTCAATCCATTAATTAAAATTTTATCAGTTAATTTATTGTTAAATATTTATTAATTTTAAAAACTTTACTCCTGCTAATTACTAAATATAATCCATATAAACCCTACTCCCTCTCCCCCAAACACAGTAAAATATTGCAAGTATAATTAATAAAATCATTACTGATTAATTCAAAAGATTTATTTTTTAGTGCTTTTCAAATGAAAAATTAATGATTCTTTAATTTACTGTTTAAGGAGTATGAATATTCATACATTTTGTAGTACTCGAAATATGTAAAGTATTTAAGATTTCAATTTCTCTTAGAGGAGAGTGAACAGATTTTTAAACAAAATGTACGTAAAAAAATAGAATGCAATAAAATCATCTGTCAAAACCAATAAAAAGAAAATATTCAAATGTCAAAAAATATCAATAATTTTCAACTTTAAGACAATTTAAAACATGATTTTACCTCAATCCATATGTTAGGCACGGTTTGTTTTTTCCTAACCAGTAATTATCTGATATACAAACATAATCAACATTTTTTAAAAACTTATCCTTCTCACTAAAAATTAAATCATCAAGACCTTCTGAACCAGACTCTTCCATGCCTTCAAAGCAAAACTAAAAAAATAAAAGAATAACAAAAAGCTGGTTAGCAAATTTTTATTGTTTTCGGTATATTTTAAAAGTCACAGAAGTAGACTTACAGCCGCTTCATAGACTTCAACTAAAATTGTGATTTTCTATCATTTTTTCAGGTATTTAAAAAAAACACTATTTTACACATGATTTTAAATTTCAAGCAGGCTTAACAATCTTCATTACATTTTGATACTTATATGTGAAAAAAAAAACATTTATACTTTTAAATTTAAAGGATGAAATGATTACTATTTTCTGAATAAGTGGATAAAGTCCTTATACTTATATATATAAATCACTATTCCTAAATAGTTTGTTTGCCAGTTTCAGAAAAAAATTAACATATAATCATTCATGAATCCGATATCTACTGACAGAATACTATGTACTAAAATATTTTCTCCTTAGTATAAATACTCAATTAAACAGCTGTATTAAAGTATATTCATTTATCTTAGGTTTTTTCACTCATTAATGCTAATAAAACTCGAAAGAATGTTTAAAAAAAATCTAAAATTACTCATTATCCTCCAATAGAAGGCCAAAAGCAAATATATTTTAAACACTTGTATAAACTGTAAATATGACAAATATAATTTGCATTGAATAACTTACTTTTAAATTAACAGGCAATTCTTTTCCAGTCTTTCTGAAAGCAGTGATTGCATGCAACCATGCTAAAACTGGGCCTTTGTCATCAGTAGCTCCCCGTCCATACAGTTTTCCACTTTTTTCCGTTAAAACAAAAGGTTCTGTATCCCAACCATCATCCTATTCCCCCCCCCCCAAAAAAAAAAATCTTTTAAGATTTTGTAGATAACAATAAAAATTCTCAAGATTAAAACATTTGTATAAAATATGCAAGAAATAGATTAAAAAAGCAAAAAATAATAAATAAGTAGAAACAATTTCCTGGTAAATATTATTTTGATGAAATTTCTATTAATTTTTATGTTTTAAATGAAAATCAATGCATTTGAAGTTGTTCAAAAAAAACTTTTGTTAGCAACATTCACTATATCCATTTCCTAAATTTTATCTCTTCAGTGTTTTGCTTAAAAATGAAATGGAGAATTAAAATGAATTAAAAATATCAGTTTTAGAAGATAAAAAACAATATTGGTTACGAATTTCCAATTTAAAAAGGTGAAAAATGGTTATATCCATTTTGGTATGTAAAAATAAATGATGAAACCATAATGAGAGCTCATTAGCTTATGATGGACAAAAATGAGATAAATATATATGCTCTTAAGAAGTACAGAACAATATTCATTGAGAGTTGCATGTTTATTTTAGGATTTTCAGTAACTAAATTGCTCCAGAAATGAATTTTTTCATTCATACTGGATTCACTGAAACTCAATCTGAAAATTTACTGAAAATCAAATACTTTCATAATTATAGCAATATTTTATAAACAAAATACTTTTACAATTATATTGGTGCATGGATTGAAAATTTAAAGAAAAAATTACTGCTTACATTTCAAAATATTTTTTAACAAATAATTTTTCATTTGAATATATTTTTGCAAATTTTAGAGATGGCAAAAAATAAATTATCATGAATCTAAAAATGTCTAAATAAATTTTGTATAAAATTGTTGGTCAGATCAAATACAGAAAGAAAGAAAATCTTATTTCTATTAAGAATAATTTTAAATAAAAGTCCAATATCTATTAAGAATATTTTTTTACTATTTCGGATGAAAAAGAAACTTAATTTGTACTATATTGCGACTGATATTGGAAAAATCACAAAAGTAAGAATACTTTTAATGAATTGCTGATTATATCAAACTTCATTTTAATGATTTGCAATTTGAAAATTTAATTCTGCTTTAACTATTTAATACATTTTTATTAATTCTTCTCAAAAACTTGAAGAGCAGCTTTTGCAAGAGAATGGATTTGGTTTAGAAAAATAATAAATCTCAATGAAAATAATAAAACTAAATTTATACATAATGAAAACTGAAACACTTCAATAATCTTAAAAATTAAAAATTTTGAATTGAATAATTTTTTCAATTCAAAATTACTTGAAAGTAACCAAACAGCTATGTTTAGACTTCAAAAACATGCATTTCAAAAATTACATGTTTAGGATACATATTTAACCAGCAGAGAAATTAATCTTCAACAATAATTTAAAGTTTGTAATAAAAAAATAATTTGAACTTTATTATAATAAAAATATTCAATATTTTCCATCATTTTAATTGTTTTAGAAAGATGTTTCAAAGTCCAATAACATATATCAGTTGGCAAGTTCAAATAATTTCTACATTTTCAGTTCCACTTTTTCTGAATTAAATAATTTTAACTACAATAAGATGAGGACAACACCTAGTCTAGTATCACATAATCAAATTTCCATATCACATCTATTAAATATCAAAAGTCAAGAAAAGACATTCACCTTAGATGCAGGTTGAACATCAAGATGACCATAGACACAAATTGTCTTTTTATTAGGGTCTTCTCCCAAAGTACCCAGCAAAATGGGTGGCAGTGGTATAGTAATTCCATTTGGTAATGTTTGCTTACCAGGATCAGCTAACGTTATACGTGCTCCTTCCTTTTCTAAATACTGAGAAAAAAATACTTTTAATTCTTATAAAGTACATTAAAAATATAATGGTATGAAGGAAAAATTATTTAATAGTAACAAGAAAAGTACTTATCTGTTATTACCAGTAACAAATTCGATTCATTGATATATGTATATACATTTGCAGATCACAGGTCCCCCTCCCTCAAGGCTACTAAATCATATTCCATAACAATTAAATTCAAATAATTGAATTTTACTAAAATATATTTTTAGAAACTACTAACATCAACCACATTTTCTTTTGTTATCAAAAACATATTGAAGAAAAAGTAATCATTAACTTTATTTCTTGATAAATATTTTTTTTTATGTAAAGATTATTAATAATACCACGATTCTATCTAGATGGGATAATAGCCTTTTGTTGTTCCCATATTCCACAAATTGTAAACAATCATTCTAGATCCCAAAACTGGTACAATGCACTTTTTTTTTTTTTTTTTTTTTTTTTTTATATATATATATATATTTTTTCAATGCCAAATTTGAAGGAAAACTAAAATATTTCATTTCTGAAGAAATTATTACCGAAGCCAAAAAACATACATCCTGTAATGATTGGTTAAAGCATAAATTTATGACATACAGGTACAAATAAGGCATTCCTTACACATTTTAAGGAAAGGGGGAAAAAAACCTTAAAAAAAAGAATATTTTAATTTAACCATTTGAAATATTTCATAATAAAAGATCTAAAAATTCAATAGACTATAAAATCAATGTTCCTTGATTAGTATGTGATGCTCCAACTACTTAAACCCAGTCAGAAAACAAGTTATGGAAGAACTTCAGGCAATAAAATAAAAATAATGAACATGAATAAACAAGAAATTATTTTATGAATCAATCTGTAAAAATAAGATACTTCATTTAATTTTCATTCATCATAAGTACAACAGATCATGCCTTGGAAGAAAATTGCCTTATTGTCATTTCAATCAAGATGAATACTTACGCAAAATTTTTCATTCAATTTAAGAATGTATACAAAGTCAAGTTGATAGAAATTAAAGCATTGATTAAATCACCTTTACTATGACACATTAAAACTGTTATAAACATGACTCTTCCTCCTCTCAAGAAAATCAACAAACTTCCTTTAAGAAACAGGCTATTGTAAAATTCTATAAGTTAACCTCTTCCAAGTACTGCTTAGATCAAAAAATTATTTGATAAATTTACTTAACATATGAACCAAAATTTACGAATGGCAAAAACGTTTTTCATTTTCATAGATTTTTTAGAACAAAACTAAGCCTTCAATAAGTTGCAACTCGTATGTAGCTTATTTTAAACCTCTAAGTTTAGAACAAACTATAACATGAATCATGGAAATTGCTTTAGTAATAGACTATCACAAGACTGATAGTTATATCAGATATTTTCACTAGCACATACATAATTATATAAAAGTTCTTGTGATTATTCATGCATAAATTTATTTCATACTGTTTTCAATAAGGATTTGGAAATACAATTTTTTAAACAATATTTTATTCAGATACATATCATTAACCTCTCAAAATTTTTTACTGTTAATTATTCAACTTAATATAAAAGCATTAATACAGAAATGTTTATCCTACATTTATAAAAATATAAATTTTTAAAAATTAATGAAACAAGAATTGGAATGCTTCCATTATAGTACAATCTTTTTTTTTTTTTTTTTTCTTTTCTTTGCATATTTCTTCTTGAATCCCCTCCCCAATTTCATTTTACTTCTTTTTTCCCCCAATTTTTATCTAAAGAAAATTCACTAAAAAAACTGGAAAAAATGAAACAAAAAAAGGTTGGGGGAAATATGTCGCATATTGAACCAAAAGTGTTTTGATAAAACTCAACAAAATGTACTTATTTGGCATTAAAAATGCATAGTATAACTTTAACAAAAAATATCCAATTAATTTTGTATAATCATCTGAATACTTAAGCAATTATACAGTTCTTTAGATGAGAGAAGCATTTTTTTTTTTTTTTAAGTTTTATAAAATATATTCAAAAAATATAACTAAAAATATATTGATATTCTTACTGATTCACAAGAGTAAATAAGACCATCAAAATGTGCAGTTAAACTTATTAAAATAAATATTACGGAAAATAATCTTTTATACATATCCTCATTTTTTTTTTTTTTTTTTTTTTTCTCTCTTTTCAAAAATACTAGAATTTAAACACTTCCCTGGAAAACAATAGAGCATATATTCAAAATGAAAATATGTTCAGTGTAATTGAAATAAAATGTTGGAACAATCAGTGCAATTGAAATGAAATGTTGGAACAATGAACATTTTTATTCTTTTTTGATAAGTTTGAAGACATTTAAAAGATCACAAGATATTAAGTAACAAACTATTTCTTATAACAACAACAAAAAATTACAAAGTAGAACACAATCCAACCAAATTTTGAAAGGCAATCAGTCCGGTTTATCTCTTTTATATAAAGGTTATATTTGGCTTCAATGTTAATTACTGAATTAATAAAAAATTCTCATCTCTTATACAAGTCCTTCTGGTGCTCTTACTTTTTCCCCACTTGAAATGATTTTTGCACAAAATATACAATACTTTATTATATATTACTGTCTATTTTTAAATTCCTACTATTAGCTCACACTCTCCCTATATATATCTTGTTCAAATTTTCAATCATTAATAAAATACTTTTTATTCATCCACTCAAGTTCAAATACATTTCTTTTAACTTGTAACGGATGACACTTGATGTTAATAGTTTTTTCAAATACTAATTCATTTAATTAAATTAAATTTATGAAAATGTAGTTTAGCTCAACCACTTGGTGCATTTTCAAAAAGTGCCGAACTTGGCAATTTTTTTTGGCTGATCATTAAGTCCGCGAAGCGGTCTAGAGTAGCCACATTTTGCAAAATACCCTCAAATAATTCCTGTCACCAAGGGTGGTTGGGCTAAATTGCATTCCAACCATTTAATTTACCGCATGAATTAAGAAACAAGTCAATGCTTCTATTATGTCATTTGTCTTGCAACGACAAAGTGGGTAGAGCGTCAGAGGAATCTTCTTGCCTTAGGATCGAATCTTATCAAGGCATAAATTTTTTTTATTTGATTTTCAAATAATTAATTTTAGTTTTATATGGAAGAAAAAAAAATTCTCTTATATAAGATATTTAGCAAGTTATAAATTTAGGAACAAATATCGTCAGTGATGATCGCTGGAAAATTTTTTCTTTTGCCACTTAATATTGCAATTCTGTCATATGTATATACATATTTATATTAATTGTAATTATTTAATAAAAAATAACTAAAATAAAAAATTTCTTTGTTGACCTAAGTAGGAATTGACTTAATTTTTTTTTTTATATATTACTTGTTAAATATAACATACTAGAATGAGAAAAGTAAATGATCAAAATTTAAAGAGTCAAATATTTTCTCTTAATTGATAATAAATATACCTTAGCAACCCAGTGAACCATTTTAACAATATCATCTCGAGTTTCTGGCCATGCTGAAACACTTTTTATTGCAACAGCTTCCCTTAATGCTTCAATGTAATCTTTCTTATGCTCATCAATATACCTGAAATACATATGTAATATAAATAAAATATAAATATGATGATGCACACTTGAAATGCATTTGCGAGAATATATATATAACTTTGAAAACAAAGGAACACATTCAGAATTTGGATATGAATAACTGAAAAGGTTTTTATAAGAAAAAATTATTTTAAAAAAGGTTATTCAAACTTCAATTGTCTTAATCACAAAACAAATCAGAAAAATTACCTTTTTGCATCATTATTAACGAATTAAGAAATTTTTATCAAATGCTAGCCATTATTTGAAATTAATTAGTTTGTGTCACATTGAAATAAAAGCAAAAACTTTACCAGTTTTATTTTCCGAAAATAGAAATTAAAAAATTTCATTTTTTTTTAAATACTATTAATGAGAGGAATAAATATATTTACTTAAAAATTTCTTCCATTGTATTTCTTCTCTGAATTGTCACTTAACGTCAAAAGAAGAGTCAATGCAGAATTGTCAATAGTCTTGTGATGTACAGAAATGACTCAAGAACAGGAGGGAGGAATTTTATTTTTATCTCTCGCAAACAGACGTGGAAATGCAACAGTCACTCTTTGATTGATTGATTAGGACAATCAAAAGTCACTAAAAATTAGACACACACTTGATCCTTTCAAAATGATGATAAACATAAACCTCGATTTTCAAAAATAAAAAAAATCGATTTTTATAATTCCCATTTATGTAATTATATAATCAATAGAAAGCTTAAGAGATATTGAGAAATTACGGAGGAAAATTAATGATCGAGGAAAATTAGAGATACTTAAAATTTGTTGCTTTTTAAAACGTTTTTCTCAATTTCACTTGGTGTGTGTGTGTGTGTCTTCAAATTTTCAATCATTAATTTAACCAACTTCCAATCAAGCTAGAGCTCTGAAACTTTGGGAATCGTTCTTACTCGCCTAACAATGCAATATTTAGACATTTGCGACAAGTTTTAACTAATATTTTCTTTAATAATGCAGTTTATTTCAACCACTTGGTGCGATTTCAAAAATTGGCACCAAACTTGGCGATTTTTTGGGCTGAACTTTAAGTCCGTAAAACGGAACAGGGTAGCCACATTTGGCAAAATATCGCCAAATAATTCTTGTCGCCAAGGGTGGTTGGGTTAAACTGCATTCCAACCATTTAATTTACCGGATGAATTAATGAAATTTAGTTAGTTTTAACGTTTTTATGTATTTCACTTGGTGTGTGTCTGTCTGTGTGTGTATCAGTGTGTCATCAAATTTTCTATCGTTAATTTAACCAACTTCCCATCAAGCTAGAGCTCTGAAATTTTGGG